>JAYESA010000943.1:0-2500 GCA_036927795.1 Iris macrosiphon | reverse complement strand
CTGCCTTTGGTCCGCTCGCATTTCGTTGCCCGCCTCAAATTTCAGCCCAACACACTGCTTCCCCCTATAATAGATTTGCAGTTTTATTGTGGGGCTGACTCCGGGGGACCAAAGTGCTTGAGGAGCTTGTCATTTCTAGAGGAAACTTGCCCAACCCCCCGCCCGCACGGGGGCAAGGAGCAGCCACGAGACGCGGCTGTTTCTGTCGCACAGCAGGGGGACCGCAGCGCGCGCGCAGAAACTGCTGCAACGCAGCGCACCGCGCCCCTGGAATCCTTCGCCTCGCTCGAGCGATGCCGCCGCTCGATGCGCGGGTCGCCTCAGCGCGGCGCCGCGCGCACGGGTCAGCCGCGGTGGACGCATCGTGGAGCACGGGGTCGTCGAAATCCTCGCCTCCGTGCGGACGGGCCCGTCGCGCGCGACGAAACCCTCCGCGAACACCACCTTCCCCCTATAATAGATTTGCAGTTTTATTGTGGGGCTGACTAGGGGGGACCAAAGTGCCCGAGGAGCTTGTCATTTTTTGCGCCGCGCCGCAACGCGAAACCGTGCGCGCGATACAGCGTGTCAGGCCCACGCCGTGGGCAGAATCTGCCGCGGGGCGCAGAAACTGCCGCGGGGCGCAGAATCTGCCGCGGGCCGCTCACGTTGCTCGCCCCCGGTCGGCCGATACGGCCTGTCAGGCCCACGCCCGTGCACAGAAACTGCTTGCGTGCGCAGGAAGTGCTGCAACCGCACGGTTTCTCTGCCCCGTGCGGCCTGTACACCCTGTCAGCCCCGCCCCCGTGCACACAAACTGGTTGGGTGCGCAGAATGTGCTGCAACTGCAGCGTGGCTCTGCCCCGTGCGGCCGATACACCCCGACAGCCCCACGCCCGTGCACAGAAACTGCTTGCGTGCGCAGAAACTGGTGCGTTTGCTAAGTTTGTCTGCCCCCGTGCGCAGAAACTGCTCCGTTTGCTACGTTTGTCTGCCCCCGTGCACAGAAACTGCTTGCGTGCGCAGAAACTGGTGCGTTTGCTAAGTTTGTCTGCCCCCGTGCGGCCGATACACCCCGACAGCCCCACGCCCGTGCACAGAAACTGCCTGCGTGCGCAGAAACTGGTGCGTTTGCTACGTTTGTCTGCCCCCGTGCGCAGAAACTGCTCCGTTTGCTAAGTTTGTCTGCCCCCGTGCACAGTTTGTCTGCCCCCGTGCACAGAAACTGCTTGCGTGCGCAGAAACTGCTCCGTTTGCACAGTTTGTCTGCCCCCGTGCACAGTTTGTCTGCCCCCGTGCACAGAAACTGCTTGCGTACGCAGAAACTGGTGCGTTTGCTAAGTTTGTCTGCCCCCGTGCGCAGAAACTGCTCGCTGCCTTGCCCCCGGGCGGCCGCTACACCCTGTCAGCCCCACGACCGTGCACAGAAACTGCTTGCGTGCGCAGGAAGTGCTGCAACCGCACGGTTTGTCTGCCCCGTGCGGCCTATACACCCTGTCAGCCCCGCCCCCGTGCACATAAACTTGTTGGGTGCGCAGAATGTGCTGCAACTGCAGCGTTGCTCTGCCCCGTGCGGCCGATACACCCCGACAGCCCCACGCCCGTGCACAGAAACTGCTTGCGTGCGCAGAAACTGGTGCGTTTGCTACCGTTCGCACAGTTTGTCTGCCCCCGTGCACAGAAACTGCTTGCGTGCGCAGAAACTGCTCCGTTTGCACAGTTTGTCTGCCCCCGTGCACAGTTTGTCTGCCCCCGTGCACAGAAACTGCTTGCGTGCGCAGAAACTGCTCCGTTTGCACAGTTTGTCAGAAACTGCTTGCGTGCGCAGAAACTGCTCCGTTTGCACAGTTTGTCTGCCCCCGTGCACAGTTTGTCTGCCCCCGTGCACAGAAACTGCTTGCGTGCGCAGAAACTGCTCCGTTTGCACAGTTTGTCTGCCCCCGTGCGTTTGCTAAGTTGGTCTGCCCCCGTGCGCAGAAACTGCTCGGTGCCTTGCCCCCGGGCGGCCGGTACACCCTGTCAGCCCCACGCCCGTGCACAGAAACTGCGTGCGTGCGCAGAAACTGGTGCGTTTGCTAAGTTTGTCTGCCCCCGTGCACGGAATATGTTCGCGTGCGGCCAAATATGCTGCAACTCGTGGGTTCTCCGGCCCCGCGCGTCCGATACACCCACGGTTGGCCAATCCCGTGCGGGCGGGACGACCCGGTCGCCGTGCGCATACACCGCCTTGCGTCGCGGGAGCTGCCGCCAAAAAGACTCATGTAGTCCGTAAAGTAAGCCCCTTTGTGAAACAAGTATTGTCCGGTACCCCTATCAGTGAGCGGGCATCCGTTTGGTGATCGTTTGTTTCGGTCGCGCCCCGGGGAGGTGGTGGCGGTATCGTGTGATAGCCACGGGGACAAGTAGTACTGGAGGATGCGGCCGTGTGAGAGCCCCGGGTACGGTTCTAGGTGGGGTCTACCGGCCTACCCCGGGACTTGGATGCAAGCTCCATGCGTCCGCCCTCGGGACGTGGCGCCGC
>JAYESA010000941.1:27500-70000 GCA_036927795.1 Iris macrosiphon | reverse complement strand
TCTTTTCTTTTCCGCACCGTTGTCAAATCGGGTGTATAGCTCAGTTGGTAGAGCATTGGGCTTTTAACCTAATGGTCGCAGGTTCAAGTCCTGCTATACCCAAAAAAAAACCACTCTTGTATTCGTAAGGATCCATAGTTGCGTTCAAAGCTCCCTCCGGTCGCCTTGATACTCGCCCCTTTCTCATCAACATCTCGACTTCGCTCGTTGTGTGAGGTCAGGAGTAGTTTCAGACTGGCTCGGTCATCGATAGGCCGGCCTTCTCCTTATTCATTGGATAGGGCGCGGGAGAGAGTCAAGTCAAGCACTAGTTAGTTGGGGTGGGACGCGCCAAACGTTGTACTAGCGCCTTCTTTTGAAGCTAAACAGAGGCTCGAAAGACAGAGTGAACTTCTTCTTCTGTTCTGTGCGAATCTACAAGCCATAGTTGTCGAGCAGCCAGCGAAAAGAGAGAAACGTGATGACTCGATGTCCCTGGCGAAAATAGACGAGGATAGTGGCTACTACTTTTTTCTAAAAGAAACAAAAATGGTTGGGCTAGACTAGACCAAATGACTCGGCCAACAAGAGTAAGACTTTTGCTTATGAAAGAATTTTCGAACCAGCAGTGACTTTCAAACAGAACAAAGAAGCCATATCATCGAATCTCACCGCCAAGAGAAGAAGAAAGAGGATGTGCTTTCAAGCCGAGGCGCGGAGCCCGCTACGCTCAGTCAAGGAACGAAGAAAAGCAAAATGGAATGAATGTCAGAAGCGACCGATGAGTGAGAGCGCTACGAAGAGCAAATTCTCAACACTTTGAACATAGGATGCGGAAGGAAAAAACAACGGCCAAAACAAAACAAAACAAAACAAAACAAAACAAAACAAAACAAAACAAAACGTTAGATAACATCACGATGATCAGCAAGATCTGGCGGTGCATTCGTGCTTTTGTTATCAAAGTTTTTCTCAAGATGCTTCTCTTGTTGATGAAGCGCCTGCTTATTGAGTTGAGCCTGACTTGGGCAGCCGCTTTCTGTGTGCCATTATATGCTTTTATCTCTTTTTTTCTGTCTGCCATGGATGGAGCGCCTCTTTCCGTCGCTAATCTCTCTCCTGGCTTCTTCTCCTCTGTAATCTTTTCTTCTGAGATCGAGTGAGTGGTATGGTCCTTTGGATGAACAACTTTCCTCTATTCAGTCCCCCTAGGAACTTGGGGCTTTATCATCCTTGGACGACATGGATATGCATGCTTCTGAATTCCAGCACTACGATCGATGTTAATCTGCATATTGCAATTTATGGCTTGCCCCATAGGATGCTTGACTCGCCGCAGGTAAACTGCCCTTCGGCAAGCGGCACAAAGTGGCATCGGAGGTGAAATATGCTTCTCTTGGGGCGATATCTTCCCTCCTTGAGGGGTGGACTGTGGAGACTTCACTGATTGCTTCCCTTTCCCCTTATCTTCACTGCTGTGTCTCTCCTGCCTCTTTTACATGAATAGCCGCTACGCTCCTTTCTCTCTATCCGGCAAAGGTCAACTAAACTCACGGAACCTATCTATACAGAAAGGAAGCAAATTCAGTCGGGCGAGTTCCCAGTTATAGTTATGGAGATGGGATCAATTCGTATTCCCAAGCCTCCGCTTTCGAATCTCGCCTTCTGATCGACATCAGTTCTCTATGATAAAGAAGAAGGGATCTAGGTATACCTGATCTCGTCAGAGAGATGGGTAGTAGTCCGGGTTCATACTGGGACTGTCCATACAGAATATGATGCACATAGCTTTAGATATCAAGCAGCGAATAATGGACCATCTTTCCTGACTAACCGTACCAGTTCTTTGCAGTATGATCCTTACTAGCAAGTGTGATTTCTGCTTATCTTCCCTGGCTTTTTCAACGGGAGCTAAAGCTCGAATCAGTAAATGCCTTCCCGTATTGCAAGCAAGCAACCCTCGCTTGTTGTGCGTGTATAATAACTTGCAAGCAACCCCGGCGTCCGTCACCTACTCGGCATCTAGCCGTGATACAGACGGCTTGTTCTATTGCTGTGCCAGTCCCTCTCAATGGGTAAATCGGGGTAGACCAGCACTGTTAAAGGCTACTCCCAGCCATGTTCCCGCTCGGTTTCAAGTCTACTCTGTAGCGACTGCCCCAGGTCCTTGACCCGACCAACTCACGTAAGTCCAATACTTGAAGTCTACTCTTCCCACTTAATGTCAATTGTCTACGATCAGTATTGATGGAATTCCCCAGAGAGAAAGCCATTCCTTTACTTAAAGGCTTCGAGCGGATAGGCAATGATAATTGGGAGCCGATAGACGATACGAACTAGGGATCCCACCAAAGTCGAGAGCCTCTATTCCATGCTTTCGCCAAGCTAGTCTGCGAGTTGTCCGCCCAACTCACGACAGTTGGTACATTAGTGAAAGCTGCAGTTCCCTTACCTATTCGTTTTCGATATTTAGCTTTAGCTAGAATCAACCCCCAATATAGAGGGCACCTACCTTCTTTCATCTCACCGATCTTGAATCTCAACGATCGAAGTTCCTTCGCAGCTCTTGACGATTGAAGTTCCTTAGCAGCTTTTACAGGGGGAAGGCGGATGTCACCACTTCATCAAGTTCGGGTGCAGAGCCGGGTGGACATCAATGGACTGAAGTCGAGAGGTGGTCGCTGGGCCTAAGGGAATTTCTTAGTTACCTTCGGATAACGAGTTGGGTAGAGGGAAGCTCTAATCCTCCAGGGTAGTCATTAGCCAGAGAGAAGGAGAGGGCTGGGTGGGAGTCAGAAAAATCATCGAATCTCAAATGTAGTTTCAGTGATTGATTCATCAAACAAAACTCGATTTGCGCTACTCTACTATGATAAAAATCTCTCAAAGAAAAGATAATCACGGGAGAGAGACTAGAAAAATCGATTTTGTATGTAGCTTCCGATTCGTAGATTGCAGACTCGATAGCTGACTCCTCGATCGGGTGAATAAATCCCTCCGGTTCTTAGCTCGCTCGGTCGGCTATCTCCTCCAGCCTGCTTGCTTAGCCCAGCGGCTGGCTCAGCATCCTCCGCTCGGTGTATCTGTCCGTCTCCGTGTAGTGAGTAGCTCGGTTTAGCCCGCATCGATAGCTTACTGATGCCAGCTGATTAGCTGGGCCCTGTTTCCCTATTCGTCCCTGGCGTCATCTTCTCCGATCCCAGCCTGACCTTCCGATTGCTTAGCTCATCCCCTCTCGGGGGCCTCGGATGGATTGAATTCCCTCTTCATTAGTGGGGATGGGCCCTTATGGGGGGTGTGAGAAGAGTCATTCACTATTCCCCAAATCGGAGGGGGAAGAATTCGCTATGTCAATTAGTGTGTGGGGGTGTGTATGTGAGTCCCTATCCGTTCCATTGGAGTAGTGGGTATTGTCCATCACCGAGACCTGTAGTAGAAGTTTGGATGAAAGTTTGGTTGATCAGCCCCGCTACGCTAACCCTTTCGGGACCTGCTTTGGAGCGAATTCCCCTCTTGAAGTTGTAGCTACTCGGTCAGCGAATTGTAACTGGAGCTTATGGAACTGGTTATTCACAAAGCCTTATTTTAGGCAGGCAGCTTGCTTCTATGGCTCATGTATGAACAGCAAAACTCATGCAGATTGACCTGGATGCTGGGGCGTGATAGAAGGACACCTTACCTTTCGCTGAACGGAATCAATAGAATTTCTTGGTGACCGGACACCACTTCTTAAGAGGGATTGCCTATAGAGGTATAAACTCCCAGGGTCAGACTTCTCACTAGGTTAGTTCCCCCTTATCTTATTTCAATGCTTCGGGGAACAACATGTCGAAGGAACAAAGAGGAAGAAGGCTCGGTTGACTTGGCTCAGTTCCTGGATACGCGCACTATCTCCTTTCTCCGCTAATTCATTCTCTTGATCTTATCAGAACAGAAGCCGGAAAAGGCAAGTGTATTGATGAGGGTCTATGTGATGCCTATCGAAATCCAATAGCACACCCTAGGAAGCCCCTTAGGGGAATAGCTTCTAGGAATAGCGCTCCTTAGGCCTACTTTCCTTTCTCCCTATCCTGCTATCTATCCTATTAACTGTAGGTCAGACCACAAAGAAGTCGGTCAGTAGTGAGTCCAATTTAAGTAGTAGATAGTCTACATAAATATATAGGAAGAGAGACTGAAAGCAAACAGTTCACTAAAATATCGAAATAGAGCTTCAAGCAAGATGTCCATAGCTTGATCCCTTGCCTTTCACCTATAGCTATAACAGTAAACCGAAACCATTGAATGCCCATAGCTTGAAAAAGACCTTGTCTTTGTCGCCTACCTATCTCAATAATAGCACGATATCAGCATAGGAATAAGCAATACAACGGATTTCCCTTGGAGAAGTAGCAAGGCACCCCCGAAGGAGCAGTGCCCTATTGGTCTAATTCCTGCTTCCCCTTGGTATGGTATCGGAAGTACTTGGTATTGGTAGTAGTCTCAATGTCTTTCCCTCAACTTCAAATCCATCTGCCGTCCCCGTATACTCTGCTTCCGGAGAGCCGGAACCAGGGACGGGATATGAGGCCACCTCTCCTAGTCTCGATTGGGATTCCCATCGTTCAGTGAAGGCTCGAAGCCATCTCCATTCATCAGAAACTATCAATTACGAGTCCGGGGCAGGCTAACCACCAGCATCTTATCTCTTTTCATCCTTTCCGGTGGCACTAATAGAAAGGAAGTAATTGCCAACGAACCTTGACTCTTCTCTCCCAGCGAATCATAAAATCTAGTGCGGTCAGTAAATGCATACATAATTTGGATTGGAATCCCGGGATTGAGAGACAGATATTCGCTTGGTCCGATATTGGATCATTTGCCGCTCACTCGCTTTTTTTTTGCACTGGATCGAATCGGGTCACTGGGAACGGATTAGCTTATTGTCCGATGCCGCCACGGAGCCTTCATTCGCCGGTTCTTGGCACTTGGGGAAAAGGAGATGAATCTGAAGGCTTAAATGCCGCCCCTCGGAAGATTGAGAATACATCGTTGGTTCCATTGCTTTCCTGGGCTCGGGATCCGTGGGCATTTATTTATAATATTAATAACAGCGACTGATTGCCTGGTTCGATCCTCGCCTTTCCTTCGCTAATGGGCACGGTAGTTCCCGGAGTGGAATCGGGTGGGGAGATTGGGATTGATAAATAAACGGAGGGTTACGCTTCGCCAGGAGAGGCTGAGGACGAAAGATCGGGAAAACTGGACTAGGCGGACCAGGACAAATCTTTGTAGTTGCACCCATAGGTTCGGTGTTGACGAGCCTGAGCAGTGGATGGCCCGGACTCGGGGGAAAGAGCAGAAGAGGGTGGAGGTCGACTCCTAGATGCCCAGGTGGGCGAGTGGATGCATAGGTACTAGTTGGGAGGTCGGAGCAGGGCAGGGAGGGACTCCCGGGTGAAAGGCCCGGCACAGAACAGTTCTTAGCTGTCCAAGCTCTGTCCTTGGGTTGAATCACTTGTTTCAGGTTAACAATAGGCTTTACATTAGAGGGGAATCGGGAAGTCTTGATAGCCCTTCCGCTACTATCTACTAGAAATCTTTCCTTGAATCCTAGACGCAGGGATTGACAGCTCTTTAGAGAATATAGAACCTCCAGATGCTTAGAATCAAGCAAGTATCAACAGTCCTTTTCCTCCGCTTCTCCTGCTGTGAACACCTTGGGTTTGTTTTGTTATAGGCTCGAGCCATTCTTCTTCGATAGCACTGCCCATGGCAAATAGCTCGAAACCTTTTCTCTTCAATCATGTATGTTCAGCTGATCATAGCGAGTTTGAACCCACTCTGCTTCTTCAATGATTGGTTCCGGGCGTTAACCTATATATTCATTGGCTAATGGAGTTCTGTTCTCCAAAGAGCGGTAGTCTTCTTGCGCGGTGAAATCAATTCAATATCACTCGGAAACCTCCGAACTTACGTACGATAGGGAGGAGACAGCAGGATTAGACGAACAGTGGTTGACAATGGGGCAGGAATCAACGTCTGCACCCTTCGAAGAAGCCCCCGGGAGATGAAAGACGTTAGGACCAGCCAGCCCTATTCGTATATAGAATTTCATATCTTAGACTCTGCCTAACCTAAAGGCGAGGCGAGGCAATATTGAACGATTAACGGAGGAAACTCATGGATGACGGCTTTCTCTGGCATGCGAAACTTTGGCTGGGTACGATAAGCCGTAGTACGAGAGGCATTTCTGGCTGTATTTTCCGACCGATCCCTCGGGCCGATGCAGTCATGACTGCTTTCTCATCTCTCATCTATGGGCACCTCTGTTTTATTTTAGGGGGGCCCCCATCCAGCTCTTCACCTTTTCACCGGGCTCCTGCTCACACATGCTTTTGGCTGGAAATGCTTTCCCGCCGTCTCTCGTGAGTCACCCCGTGCTTCTACGTGCATCTTTCTCGGATATATCCTCATGCTAAAAAAGGATATCATTGTGCAGATTTCCCCAGAGCATCTATTTATTGCTTTCTCTAAGCAGCTCAAAACGGGTGCTTCCCTTCCGTTGACGCATTCCATTCTTTCGGCGGGAATACTCACCGGCATGCAAGCAAAAAGCGCATTGAAGATGTTGGATCTCACTCTAGCGCGGGCAGCTCTGAACCGCGTGAAGAAGCGAAAACGAAAAGTAGGTCCCTCCTTTTAATTTGAAGCTGTTATATGAACAGATCAAATGGCCTATTTGTATGAGGTTTCGGGGTTAGGTGGGTCAACAACAGTAAAGTAAACAGCTCATGGCATGCCGCCTACTCAAATGTAGCTTCGGCAGTACTTTTCAGCGAGCTTACGGCCGTTTACCTGGGGTTGAAGGTGTAATCCCCTATGGGGTAAAGTACTGACTGGGCAATAAGCCGGGACTAGTTCGCACTTGCTTTCACGCGGTAAACTGGCATCCCCAGGTCTTTCGTCAGGGCTTCATGGAACCAAACAAGGGCTTTCCCGAGGCCCACCTATTGCTCCTGTTCGGCACCACTAACGGAAGGTCGCCAAAGCCTTACTATACAAAAACTCTGACTATGTTCACTGGAACTATACAAACACCCAGGTTCCAAACAACAGTCGTATTTCGAAATCTTCGACTGGACGTAATAGACGCGATTCGGAACAGAAGGCCGCCGAATCTTACATTCGAATGATTTGGAACAATCCGGATGAGTTTGATCAGATGACGTTAGTCCGGATCGTTCGGAGCAAGCAGTAAGTCTATCCTTCCTACAAGACTACCCTTATTGGAATTTTAGTCTGGTGACCTTGTGTATGAATCGAGGGAAGGGCGGCTACTCTTTCCCTCCACTCCGGGCTGGCAAGCAACTATCTCTCGATAGCTTGATTCCCTCATCTTTCAGCGGATAGGCTGGTATGCCCGCCCCTACCAGCTCCAAGCCAAAACTTACTTAGTCGGATATTTTGATCGAAAACTCTCATCTCAGTGAAGAGGGATAACCGTCCGGATCCGGATAGAGTAGAAAAGTGCCCATCCCAGCTAGAAGAATTAACAGAGTCGAGTAGCAGCCCCTACCTCCTTTCTGAGATTGATGCATGATGAGCCACCGCCATCCACCAGTCGTTGCCATGAGATAGGAAGTAGCTTCATTCATTCCCCTCCCCCCTATCACTTAAAGGAGGAACGGACCCTGCCCACGGGTTCCCCGCAGATTGAGCAGCTTCCCGCCTGCTCCTGATAAGGCTGAAAGGAGAACCCTCAGCCTTCCGAATTGAGCTAGCCGGTATCCTGCTACCGACCCAGCCCATCTGTCCCCGGAAGGTGAGCAACTCGCTGAGCGAGAATAAAGCCTATCCATGCCAGAGAGAAGACTAGCTTCATCCCCGTCCAATCCGAAACTGGATAGCTAGATCGAGCTGACCTACCCCAGAAGAAGCTGGTCGGTTGTGTACGACTTTGCCCGGTGGAAGTCTGACGCCTCTCAGAAATATCTTTTCGTTTTCCCACTCGTAATGCGCCCTGAGGAGGGTCCCGGTTGGGGCATAAAAGTCTATCAATCCGTTTCTGGGTTCAGTTAGTGCTCAGCGTGACTCATTCCGATCAAAGCAGAAGGTGGGTTGTTTAGTATCGGAATAGCACCCGTTGGAAGGATTTACTTACATGTACTCCGAAATCCGATGAAAAGATGAAAGATTTCCCCCGAGCTTTACCGTTCCTGTATGTGAGGAATTCCCCCCGCTGGAGCTACTTTGTTTACGGGAATAATAGGTATACCTTCAGTTTGCTTCTAGCTTGATAAGGAATTCGTCAACCCTCGATGACTGCCTAAAGTCAGTAATGGTCCCAGGGCGTCGCTCCTAGTAGCAGGTTGACTATGTCCACAACTGATTCTTTCCCGTAAGAGGATAATAGTTGATAGTGGGCGGGCCTAAAGGCAAGTCAAAGTCCCCGCTAACTCCGATTTTCTTTCCTACGAAATGGGTACATAGTCACTGAAGCCCATTCCTTTCCACAACCTATCTTTGTAGCAACCGATTTTCTAATAATAGGTTGTTAGTTCATAGGTTGCTATTTCCTAAATCTTTTTACCCACCTATCTGAGTACATAAATGCTTTTGTAATAGAAGGGGTTTTTCCTCCTTCAATAAAGGGGTAAAGCCATCAAGCCACCAGAGATCTCAACCAGGGCTATCCCGATATTGAGGCAACCTCTGTATCCCGATTGTCTTACTGCTTGTGTTGCCCAAGCTAAATATATTTGTTGCACTAGCACTAAGGATGCCGTATTTGTATGGGTCCAATACTGGCTCTCTCTCTGCGAGTGCAATAGCCATATAAGTCCGAGCACCCTATCTTATTCAAGAACTATATTTAGTAATATAATAGGTTGGTACTACAATAGGTTGCTATTTATCCTAAAGTGAGTACACCGGACCTGCGGATCGGTACAAAGGGGTCACTCTGGAAAGATGAAACCCCTGGCTTTGGCGGATCTTAGTCTTTTTCTTGATAAGCACGAGCTTCCCCTTGAGCTTACGGTCATACGAGGGGGACCAGTTCCTTGCTTGCGTCAGATTCACCCCAGGGTTAAGGGTTCAGTCTCATTCGAAGCTTTAGACAAAGAGAGATAATGGAGGAAGAGATATGACAAGACGGATTCAACCTCTGAATCTACTTACGGCATAGAGCTGTGATATGTAGCCATCTTTCTCCTGCCTTTATAGGAAGGAAGACTGCCTTAGAATAGCGAATAGCTCGAAGCACAGGGAAGGTATACACCTTTTAGTCCCACCCCGTAAACACCATACAGGCACAAAGAATACCAGCGGGAAGAGGAAGCTTACTAAACGCTCAAGAGGCAGGGCACAGGAATATCCCTGAATCATGACACTTCACTTGCCCAACAGGTCTCCAGGCTTAAGGCAAGAAAGAGGGAGACAGAAAGGATGCGGAGAGCAGAAAGAAAGGAAGAAAGGGGATTCAAGCCACGAGGTCTACATTCGAATATTTATTCATTTTCTTTTTCTTTTTTAAAAACATTTCTGGTCGCATTGGCTCTTGGAAGAAAAATCCGGTTAAAGGCACATCTATGTATTTTATATATAATGTCTTCCTGACCTGACCGCTCGAGTTCTCTGGAGTCTGTGGCAGCCTGTCTCGGGTGAGGTCTGAGGTCAAGGTATTGCCTGGTTGGTATACTAGGGCGAGGCGAATCCCAACCCCTTCGTTAGCTAGTTTAGCTTTCCCTCTTTTCAATCCATATCAGATCCTCCATGACTTCTTCGCCAATACCTTTTAGCTTTCTTTTAGCTGCTACTTTTTCCCAGTCCACGCCCAATCAGAGTAGTAAGTGTGCCTGCTCCATTCTTCTTTGACGAAATGGATTGGGGGAAGGAGGGACTTCGCTAAAGATGGTCTGTCTGTGCGCGAGGAAGGGATTTCATCGCCTTTCTCCTTCCATTGAGGGTTCGCTTTGCAAGGAAGGGAAGGCATCCGTGCAGGTAGTTCAAGGCTGAGGTCAAGCTATGGGCACAAGGAGCCCACGGAGCGGTATAGTAAGTTCCTTCTTCGTCTTTTGCTTGTCATTGGATTGGAAGCCGCAGGCGATGCCTTCTTGCTTGTGTAGTTGGCCTTGCCTGCTTAGTGCGGAAGTGCGTAAAGTAGGCTCTTGGTAGTAGGTGCGATATTGAAGGAGTTCAGGGCTAAGGGCTGGAGCTTTATTCCCACTCCCAGTAGTCTGTCTTCAGTAGTTCGCTTGGAAAGTAGTCTTTCGTAAGCAGGAGCGTAGCGCTTCGCAGGTGAAGGTGCAGGATGTGCTTCTTCCCTTTATAGCGGCTTCTGTCATTTTCACATAAATGTTATAAGAAATCCTATCTCCCCCTATCTCTACTTCTGCTAACGAACGCTAGAATTGGGATATCGAGAAAGAGGGTAGACCGTAGAAAGAAGGTTCAACACAAGATAAGGTCAAGGCACTATCTATCTTTATTGCCTGCTACGCTCTCATCGTATTGATGCACCAGTGCTAACCTAACAAAGAATAAGAAATGAAAAATGGAAAGCGTTGGAAGCGGAGGCCAAAAACGGACCCGCTAAGCCCATCTGAAGTCGACCTCAACGATGGAATAGTGACATCTACTCTAGGCATGCTCAAAATCTCCTTTCCTGAGATGAACATGGATAGAAAAGAAGATGATCGAATGATGCTACGTGTGCAGAATGTTGTCTTTCACCTTTTGTGGTTTTGAATTCTGAACACACCTACCTAACGTCGCTCAGATAGGGTTCGAATGGCTTGATCAAAGCCTAGCCACATAGTGTATGTTCACATAGCCAATCCAAGCGAAAAAGCAATGAAAGGCGACCGTGCCGGGAGGTGCTGAATAATCGAAGTGAGGCGACCGAAGGGAGTAGTGAGGTCACTCTGTTCTGTAGGCATACGCATCTCATCCTCATTATCCCGAGCCAAATCAAGTCAAAGACACCAAAAAAAGGGATGTCCTACGTGTAGTAGACCAGCCGCCCACCGATCCCGATGTATCTGTTTCCCGATCACTGACGGCACAACAACTCCTCATCCTGCTGTACATGGATCTTGGAACTCTGTCTGCTTCCTCAGTGGAAGGAAAGCTGAGGCTCTTCAAGACCTTCATGAGCACTCTATTCCCTCTAATGTGCTGTCTGTGACTCTCTTTTTGAATTAGGATCTCCCCTCAACACGTGAGGGAGCAAGTCGTGCAGGCAGTCAAGGTTGATTAGAAAGAAAAGGGAAAGAAGATGATTATGGCCCGTGCTGTTCTTCTGATTGAACTAGGCCTAATAGGCACCCTCTAGTTTCAAGTTACCACGACGTCGATCTTCAGCTATGCCGTCAGGAGAGTGTTTCGATTCGGTTTCCCTTCCCTCTCCTTATCAGTCGAGCCCCGCCTTGCTCCCTTTAAGAAGGAAAGTCAGAGCCTGCCGGCTCCCATTTTGTCCTTCTGTAGGAAATCCAGGAAACTAGGCTGAGCGATCAACAGTTCAAAGCAATACCATTGATGCTGTCGAGATCAGATTGGCATAGAGAAAGGTATATCACGATGTGAGATTTTCTTTCTATACGTCTAACAGTCATATCATCTTCCCTTCTTCGCTTGCCTCCCATTCCTTTCCGGCTAGTGAAATTGTTAGACAATTGGCTTATTTTATTCGATCTTCGGATAGGTCGTCCATTTCACAAGGTTATATTAATCACGGAAATGTCAGCGACTAAGCAAAGTTGGAAGCCGTACACACAGAATATAGACATCACCGTCATTCGATATCAGGTTGGCAAGAAGATCGGGAGCTAGATCGAGACCAAATACAGTCTCTCCTCTCTCAGCCTATTACTCGGAGTCCTTCCTGTCCGGAATAAGGGGACGAGCGAGACCCGCATCCAGTTCCGCAGAAAAAAGAGAGAGAGAAGGTTTGTTTACAGACGAACCTGCGCTAGGATGACTAAGTCAACATCGAAAAAACATTAAGCCACAAGAGATTGTACAGAAAGCCATGTGCCAAGGAAAGTGGTTAGGAAGGGACTGAGTTGGTCTATCGGTGATGGTAAAGACATTCGAGTGTGGGATGACCCGTGGCTGCTTAAGTCACCTCTTTCTGCCTTTGTTCCAACTGTTAACGCCGAGGAGATTGGCCAAGAACTTAGAGTAGCGGATCTGTTTACTACAGACAAGGCTTGGGATGTGCACAAACTTCATCATGGTGAGGATATGGCTAAGGCAGTTATGACCATCCCCATACCATTGGAGAATAGCAGAGACCAGTTCCTTTAGAGAGGTAAGCATTCAAGTCTGTTTACTATCAAAGAGAGGCTTACTCCACCTTGGTACCGCATAATGAGGTTAGTTAGGTACCACAAAAAACGATATAGGCCGGCCTTTGAGAACGTTTTCTACTTTGATTGCAATTCCCATATTGATTGCTGCCTGTGGCTAACTAGCCTAGTACTGCATTCGTTTCTTTCTCTTCCCTATCCCGTGAATTGGGACTGACGCTGGACTAGCCGAGCCTTTCTACTCTTGCTGGACTACCTTTCTACCGATCCCATTCCCCAACCTTCAAAACAGTCAAAAATGACCTCGTGCCTCTCCCGGTACGGAAGCCAAGATGCCAATTAGAGCTAAAAAGCTCGGTTATTCATATTCCATATATATGAGAATGAATCGAATTTGAAAACACTCGGATTGTACTTTATACTTCTACCTATTCCCGTAACGAAGGGAGACACTCCTCTGAGACTGATACTGATGCACTGCTTGTGAGCGGTAAAGAATCTATTCATTTCGCGCATGAATTAGTGCATGAAAGGGATCTCCCCACAAAAGAATCCCCTATTCTTGCTATTCTCCTATTGATTGGGATTCCATCGCCTCTCTCTTTCCTCTCTTCCTCAACATATGGTATCGCGAGATGCAAAGCCAGACCAGCTCCGTTAATCAAAGCTAAAAATGGGGTAGGATATACGATTATGAAAGTAATAAGAGGCGCTGTTAAGCCCTGCACCCGGGCTTATAGGTCCTATTCTTGTGAACCCTACGGCTCATATATCCGTCGGATCGGTTCGTATATACAGACAGTTAGCTAAGGCTCACGGCCACTTTCATCTGTAAGGAAGCCTTTAGCTCACTGGCGTTCACCGCCATTACCTCCCTAACGGTCGCCTCACTTTGTTCGCCTTCGGGCGCCTCCTCACTGCGCTCGCCTCACTTCGACTCACTTCGCTCGCCTCGACGTGCCGCAGCCACTATTTTTACTCCTTTTATGCAATTATGAACTCCACGGAACTTTCTCGATCCCAATGCAACTTATCCTTTTGGAGTTGACGTAACAAACTACGCGAGCCTCCCGATGAAGCCAAGAGAAATCCTATCCGAATACTAAAAAGAAAAGGCAGTTTCATTATGGTCGTATACCAGCCACCAGTTCTGGAACTTCCAGTTCCAATCGGAGCATATAGATCCGTAAATGGATTTGTATGTATAGCCACTTCAGTCGTGCTCGTCGTTTCTCGAATGGAAAAAAAGTATCTTTTTTCTGGGAACATGGTAAACCAGAAATTCTTATGTTCGTGATTCTTCATCCACCGATGCAGAAAATGCTCCAGTTTTCCATTCTCATATGAGAAAGGAAAGTTTATTGGCAACAGGTCGGCGCGAAGTGATTCGTCATGCTCAAAGATGAACCGATCGCTCGTTGGGGACGGTTTATAAATCATCAAATTCCCACAAATGGAATGAGAAGTGGGTCCATGTAAATGATCGAGACCTCGCAAACAACAACGCTCCTTACCTATATGGAGTTCGGGACCCAAAGGCAATCGTTGAGTGAACTGTATCTTATTCGTATTAGTTGACCTAAGCCGCACCATTATTGCTGGGGTTGGGCTCGGCCTCCGAACCGTACGTGGGACGAGTTTCTGCCTCATACAGCTCGGGCCGAAGACCGGGGGAAGTTGAGGAGAGATGGGGAGACCCAGCTGCTGCCGGTCGGGACGGACAGGAAACGGGGCGGGGATAAGCTTGTGAAGAAGCAAGCTTCTTTCAGAACCTCACCCCCCAAAAACCGACCCTATAGCGCTACGCGTTCTTTCAATTCCATCCCAGTCCATTCCGGGATAGGCGGCTAATACTAATCTCATAAGTGCAGTAGTCGTCGTCTGACCAATCGGCTCGGACACCAGATCGCTCGTGCCCGCCCAAACAACGATCATGCTCGCCCTAAATGGAATGGCTCTCTTAGTTACGCTGCGCCCCGACCCGAGTCCCCACGTCCGCTTTTATCCGCCCGCAACCCGCTTTCTTTGCCAACACAACATTAGGGCCGTCCCCTTCATTCTATGCTGACCCCGGCCGGGGCTGGCTTTTTGGGAAGCCCGTTCCCACCGCGCTCACGGCCCGGCTGGCCTGCCAGCGGTAGTGGGAATTCTCCCGTTCCCTGGTAAAAAAGGGGTTGGTTGGATGCGGGATCTACTCCACGAGGAACGGTACGGACGTAGATGATATCATCACGACCTCTCTTTGCGTACCGCCGCTAGGGATGCTTAACGCCACTTCGCCAACTGGCATTACCCGCGCTTTCGTCTCTCTCAGTGTGGTCAGCACTGGGTGTTTCCGAGCAGCGAGGCTTACACCCATTCGCATTAGTTCATCCTAAGTTCCTTACCCTTATGCACGAATTTTGGAATAAGCCATCTTCCTATCAAGGTTAAGGAGTCAACTGAGCATCTCAGCGGCGGGATTGAATACCCGGATCGAATCAGAGTTCACGCCGCCCGCCCTGAACAAATAGGAGGCGTGGGCCACAGGTCGCACATAAGCCACCGGGTCGCACGACAGAAGAACACCCAACATAAAGATGCACACTCCTCCATGTGAAATAGGAAGATTCATCTTCACTTTTTTTTTGTAGTAGTCGTGACCAACAGCCATCAGCAGTCGGCTCGTTGGTAAGGCGAGAGCTTCAAGCCCGATTTCTGGTGGCACACCCCCCAAACAAGCACCACTCGACGAAGGGGGGACGGGGAAAGCTACAGGCCCAAAACCTTCGACCCTTCTTTCTATATGGGGGTGCCCGGGGCACCTCATCTTGTCATTTCGTCGTTGCTCATTCCCGTTAGGCCGAAGTGTTTGGCCTTTCCTTCTCTGCGCCCGCTCACGCTTCGCTGACCTATCGCGTGGTAAAGAGAAGAGAGTACGAAAGAATTGTAAACAGAGCAGACCGCAGAAAGATTCTAAATATGACAAGTCCCCCATGGATTCGAGAATAAGGAAATGAAGAACGGGAACGAAACGAAATAAAGCATTTCTAGCGGATGAGCTTCTCCCAATTATGTATGGTAATAGAATAGGGCGGCTTGCTCTGACCAACACTCCACTTTTTGCTCTGTCCATGGAGCGTATGAATTTCCTGGAATGTAGATAGACCAAAAAAGGGAATTCAGGGATAGGAATAGGAATTATAGTACCATTGGAAGAAGGGGCACCAGTGGGAACATCTCTACTGACGAACCATTTCAATAGTACGGGTGCTGCCGTGCCACGAGGCACGACCATGGAAGTAATGAAAAAGAAGAAGTTCTGTAGTTGGACCATCTGCTCTATCCGTTCGATTTTAGCTTCTCCGTGAGACGCTAAAAATAAATGAAAGTGTTCGCAACGCATACCGAAAAAGGGTACCCATGTTGCCGACCATTAATGACTAGTTCGAACACCAGGAGCAGGGCCAAGAAAGATTTGTGACTTTCCTGATGTTTCCGAAATCAATAGAATCCTATGCAGTCACAGGTTCCGTCGTTCCCATAGCTTCTCCATTAATGGTTAGGCCTGAACTCTGCAATGGAGCTCCCAAAGAAATTCGTTCCTTCCTCCTCACTGTCGCTCGCCTCAGTTTCTATTAACCCGAGGCTCTTTATATATATAAAGATTAATGCTTTATCACACTGCCTTTTATGAGGTGATTCATAGACCATACATATTGGAATCATATATCTTTTTTATATTAGTGTTCTATCTTTCTATCATCCTTCCATTTATCTACATCCCTTTATTTTTGCTTCACAATCCATAATCATCTTTCTTTTTTTGAAGGAAAGAATTTCATTTCAGTAGTAAGATGGAGTCAAATGTTTAGGGAATTAGAGCATATTCCACTAGTTGTATTCTTTGGATGAGGTAGAGGATCATTGCTTCTATTGATTCGATAGGAATACGTAAACATACATAATCTAATGCATCGAACGATTAGATTCTCTCTCCTTTCCTTGTCCTATATTTCATGAAGAATTTCCTTATTTGATTTGATTCAATCCGTTGAGTTGCGAGGAACCTTTACATATGACAACTCATATCTTTCTATAAAAAAAAAAATGCGAAACTTGGAATCTGTATTATCCCGGCTGACCCTCTCAGAAATCAAAAGAATCGAGTTGTTTCATTAGAGTTAGAATGAAGGAGTCATTCTATTTCGGACCAATCTCTAGTACTAAAGAAGGATCGCGATTTGGGATGAACAAAAACACTTTTTTGTTTTGTTACGGCAATAACACTTAGTAAGACCAACCGGTTTCGCTACAAAAAAAAGGTTTGTTTTGCAGCAAACACAATGAAAGATAACACAGAATGGTAGAATCGACGGAATCATAACTACATAAGAGACTTCTAATAGAAAGAATCACACATTATCGAACAATTCGACAGACCAAATCCCCAAACCAACTCAACTCATAGAATATAGAAGAAGGAACGTTGATACATTAAGGACTAATGAAAGAAAAGAATCTCTGCATTATCTTTTAAACAATCAATTGGGGTTGTTATTCGGCCAAAAAGCGATTAGTCGGGGGACTTCTACAAATACAAGACCAAGAAAAGAATAGGTCCTAGATCCGTGTGACTTAGGATTAGATTTGGTTGGGTCAGGTTGATTTAGACAGGGTCATGATTTTCACTTCATAAATTGACTGGGATTGGGTATACCAAAACAAAAGTTTATCACTAACTCTTTGATCATGGACAGGAAAAGAGGCGAGCGAAGTGAGGTCATATGTCATTCATCCATGAAGATGAATAAAGAAGGATGGGTATTTTATCCGAGATTTCACAAATAGCGATTGGATCCGTTGGAATGAATTATTGTTTTGATTTGACTGTCCCTATGTATTTAC
This sequence comes from Iris macrosiphon, assembly GCA_036927795.1. NCBI lineage: Eukaryota > Viridiplantae > Streptophyta > Magnoliopsida > Asparagales > Iridaceae > Iris > Iris macrosiphon. The sequence continues at coordinate 52,841 of JAYESA010000941.1, read as the reverse complement.
ATGAGCATGTGGTAATGCTTTCATTTTGATGGACCAACCCCGGCCAGTCCATAAACAAGTACTAATGAGGAAATGAAAACTACTATACTCAAAAAAGAAATAGAATGTCTAGACAAAAATGGAATTAGGGCTATACGGACTCGAACCGTAGACCTTCTCGGTAAAAAAGATCAAACTTCTGACTATCGAAATGATTCGAATCAAAGACCCAACATTTTTTTGCATTGGGCTCTTCGTTGGTTGACCTGATGTAAAGATCAGTTAGTCCACCATATTTCTTCTTCACAGGAAGATAATGAGATGGCTCCATGTGCTCTGATTCATTATTTGTATTCTTTATCTAGGAGCAATACCAAAGTGTTTCAAAGAAGGGTTACCTTGACTTAGATCTGCCTCCGGCCTAGATCAACCTCAGTGAAATGGAGTCTCTATCGCTCCGCTCCAAGAGTCAAATATTAGACTTCATACACCTTCAAGTTCATAGGACGAAAAGAGGTTATTTTTAGGCCCTTATACTCCTCACTTCGCTCGCCTAGCATTGAATGGACTGGTATTAACCTTATCCATTTTCAAATCAATGGTTGGTTCTATTTGGCACCTGAATCGGACTGAACCAAATATTTGTCAGTCTCTTGTTCTTTTTTCACTTTTGACATCATCTTTTTGAAAATGAACTAGTAGAAGACTTAATCAAAGAGGTACTTCTATGAAAGTTAGAATCTCATATCTTTCGACTATGTAATAGAGGTCTTTCTCTAGTTAAAGAGCGAAGAGAGTAAAATTCACAGACCCGCTTCTTGTCTTCGAAATCTTCCAGTCTCTCTGTGTGAACATTGAACTAGAAAGACCTTCTTCATGCATCACTCAACCAGTCTGAAATCTATCTGCTGAATGAAGGAAGGGAGTGATCGAGGTTCTTCAATAATTGGAGTCTGATTCTCTGCTTGATCTAATCCAGTTTGAACATTGACTATAAATAAGGTCGGATGAAGGTCGAGAAGAGTCTGTTAGGGTGACACGAGATGAAAAGAAAAATGATTATCATACTGATCTAGTCAAGCCTATGGGGGATGCCTCATGGAAAGCTGAGGGATTGGACTAGTCAACTAGGGGGGGATTGGGTCGAGTCTCCGCTTTCTGCTTTCTACAAACGACCACTGTTGAACAAGAGAAAGGAGGTTGAGCGGGAGCTGTGAGATGATATTGATCCGGTGGGAGTCAAAAAAAAGCTGTGAATTGGAAGCTAGCTTTGCATTCCATCCATCCTCCAGTGGAATGTGTAGGTTTTCCTTTCCCACGCTTCTCAGTCCAGTCCAACGTAACTCCCTAACGGTCGCCTTCGGTCGCCTCACTTGAATTCGCTTTTCGTACCTTCCATCCCCAACACTGCTCGATCTTCTCCCGTCTCATCGTATCAACTCTTTGCCGGAACGAGTCGAACTCAAACAGAGCTATTACTATTTCTGACTATAAGTAGTTATCGAACTGACATCAACCGTTCTTGATCAGCCAACTCTACATCTCGCTGAGTAAGAGGTCCATCCGAGTAAAAAACACGAGACGACTGATTCGCTCGAAGAATGGACAGAGGCAGAATAAGAGAATTGCTCAAGCTTGATTCGCCACCTCCCTAACGGTCGCCTCACTGTCGCTCGCCTCAATTGGCAGTTTCGAGGTCAGAATTGATTATAAAGCCGCTTCCCCGTTCTTGACAAATCCGATCGGGTCTTCATAATCTGGAGTAAAAGGATTCGAACCTTTGCATGCCGGTACCAAAAACCGATGCCTTACCACTTGGCTATACTCCATACGGTCGGTCCCTGGCGACAGGGGGAAGGGAGAAGCAGGGCTCGAAGAAAAAAAACGAGCCGTGCAAGGACGCGGGGATATAGCCAGTAAGCAGCAAGGTTCTCCCTTTAGGACCGACTACAACAAGCTCGCGACTCTAATAGAAACAAACGAAACGGTAAGCTCTCTGCTCTATTTGCTTGCAATGCGTTGCCTATCAAAGTAGGCGAAGGCGCGTAGCGTTAAGCCCTCCTCTTGCCCTTGTTACGCAACACGCCAACGGCAACCTTGGCCCTCTATTCCGAGGTTTCGCGCGCTTCGATCCATTTCCCGATCCGATTCATCCGATAACCATCCTATATTAGTGGGATGGATGGTCAATCATTTGCATTTCGTCTTTTTCGGCAGGACCTAGACAGGGAGGTTCGGGAAGTAGCGCGTGCCAGCATTCACTGGTGGAAGGACTGGCAGCAGCGAGAGCATCATAGTTGACATGGTCGGAGCGTCAGTCCCAATATCCTTCTCTACTCTTTCTCTAATTGACTCCCTCCCGCTCCCGACTCCGCTTCTCCCTCCGATGCCGGTAGATTAATTCCAAGACCAAAGCCATTGATTCCATTGGTAAAAAAATAGCTGATGCGAACTCGGTAGTGCTACTGAAAGCACTGGTCTTGCTTGTACATCTTCTGTTGCCGGAAAAGGACGACGTCTTGGGTCAGTCAGGCACGTCACGCTTGCGTCTACGGCCCGGCTGCCCTATACATAGTTTGATCGATTGACCGACTTAACATACGCGTTTTCTAGATGGACAAGCTCTCCTTATGTGCGCATCGATCGACCGACGTAGGGATTTGCATGGGGCGTTGCGCGTCGCGTCGGAGATTGTCTACAGCTTCTTTCTTATGTATTATCCCACCTTTCATTTCTGATTTTGATTTATGGTCTTCCAAGATACAAGTGCTCCTTTGCGTTATATATCATTTTGAGCTGTTCTCAACATTCATATTGAGAATGGTATGTGTATCGAAGGTATATGATCCGATCGTGGGGAAATAGATCTAAGACGTCCTATCCTATAAGTGTCTTTGGTTCCTTCCTTAACTTAGATGATGGCAGATTCGCTGTGACAGAAGGAGTTGCTTTATTTAATAAGGAAAAAGGCCTCTACTAGATCTTGACATTGTCCTATTTAGCTGTATATGAAACTTCTGTCCTATCTTAATCTGCTGATCCGTCTACCCATTATGGTCTATCTAAGCGATCATCAAAGAAAATCCTTTCTTTTCAATTTATTATTGCCATGCCAGTTCACTCTTTTGATTTGACTAATGCCATTTTTTATCCTTTTTTTTCGATCGCATCTGCATACTTTCATCCTCTTTATCTGGCTTGCTAATTGCTAACTCAACGATGGATTCGCTTTTGAGCTTTTTTCATTAAGTAGTACAGCTATGAGATCTTTGACACATTTAGATCAAGAAAGGAATTCGTCCACAGAGACTATTAGTAGACTTTAGAGGACTACGACTGATCCTTAAAGGTAAAAAAAAGCGCATGTCGTCTTAATTAAGAACTCTTAGAATACTTTTTATAACCGGCCGAATTGTGAAAGAAAGAATATGGTGTGGAAGGGTACAAGATACTACACTACACGTGTAGACTCCCCACCAGGAATGGGTTGATCTTACCTCGCCGAGGGAGCTGAGTAGGTCGGATCATCCTGTCCTGCAGAAAGGAAGCTCAAGCTCACCGAAGATCATGCTTGGAGTGTCGACCGGGGGCATAGTCAGCCGAACAGAAGGATCAAGCTAGTCAAGCACAAGAAGATAGGAAGACCCGCTTTCAGGTTTCACTTCATCGACACCCTACAACTCTTTTGAAAGAGGAGCGTGCATCGCATCGGTTCATTCGCTTTCATCAAGCTCTTGGGAATCGGAGATCCAGCCCAGGACTCCCTAATTTCACTCTATGAGATTGCGGCGAAGCGAAAGCGGTGTTCTATTCTAAATGGAAAATGCGAGTGATGAAGCTCCCGATAGCTTTCCTTCTGATGAAGTGGCTTCATTACTTCCCGGCACGGTCACCGCGGAGTGGGCTCCCTAACGGTCGCCTTCGGGCGCCTCACTAGCTCTTGCAGAACCGCGGAGTGGGCGACCTAACGGTCGCCTTTACCTTCTTCCTTGGGAGGGGTCTCTAGCACATTAGAATGCGAGTTCGGATGCTTGTATAGGGATTCCCTAAACTTTCGTGAGATTAGATGGGCTGGGTCGGTCTGGATGAATGCGAGTGCATGAAAGGTCTGATCGGCTCATAGGTGGCCTTGAATTAGCTCTTTTCCTCTTTCGCAAGCGCCTCCGCTTGATTGAATAGTTCAATGCACGAGCTCCTTGCTTGCCTTCTTCACAGGAGCTCGCCAGATCTATCACTCATCCAGGTAAGGAGTCTTCTCTTTCTTATAATCATTACTTCGAATTGCTCGGGAATTCTTTGATAGTGACTTTTGCCAGGTTCTAGGGGGGGCTACTCTACTACTCTTTTTTGTCGATCTTCCTTCGGGCGCCTAACGGTCACCGCGGAGTGGGCTCCCTAACGGTCGCCTTCGGGCGCCTCATTCTACTCGTCCAGCCCTCTTCACGAACTTGTACAATCAATGCCAGAAAGATAGCCAACTCTATGATCGAAGAAATAAGGAAAGGAGCGACGATTTGGCACCAGATATCTGGAGGTGTGGAAAGAGCTGCTGTGAGAAGGGAAAAAAGCATCAAAAAACGACGATTGCTCGTGAAGCTTTCCACAGAAAGACCCCTTCTTTCTGGCAAAGAGATCACAATGACAGGTACCTGGGAGCATAGCGATGAAATGAACGAAATACGAAGAGTGAAGATGATATAGTCATAGATCTTAGGTTGTAACTTGATCATGAGCAAATTGCTTTTTGTTGCACCCACGAAGTATAGAAAGTGCCAAAGATTGGGAACTACCCGGGAAGGAGTTAGGAACAGGAAGAAGGAGAAGCGAGAAGCACTTAAATAGAAGAATCTATTGTATTTCGTCCTTTCTTCCACATAGCAACTGGGGATCAAAAAGCACCAAATTTGATGACTTAGTAAGGGAAAGACGAAGTAAGAGCATGCAATTAGAGAGGTTGCAAGATATGTCGGTAAGGCCTCCGTTAATTGTGTACAAACAAAATAGGAGTCCAAAGGTAGGGTAAGAAAGGGTTTAGCTAATAGAAAAATGGACTCTTCCGGGAACCAGTAAGACGTAAACCATGTCAAAAGAAGACCGAGCAATATCCGAAGAGAACGGATTCGAACTTCTACTAGAATGGTTTCCAGTGCGAAAGAAAATGAAATGAGTAATTCAAAGGTTATGAAAGAAAGATGCGAACTTTCATTTTTGCTTTTTTTTGGCAAAGCCCATTTCCTGTCTACTTCGTGGAACTTAGTATTCTATTATAAGATAGCACTGGTCTTCCTTTTTAGGGCACCAAATAATCCATTTTACAGGATTCAATCCATTGTGCTGGTGAAAGATCCGCAGGGTCGTTCCAAAGATCAAATTCTTGACTTAGTTTCGGGGTTTCCACAATCCCACTCTCTTCCAATGTCCCGCTTTCGTCTAAGCTTGATTGACTGAAATGACTTGATGAATGGGAAAAACCCTATAGGGAATCGTCTGATCGAAGCTTTGGAAAGCCCATATGGGCAGATCGAATCGAATGGATTTCCGTCTCGTCCCATGAGCCACCCTAGAGCTCGAATCAGGAAGCGAACCCATAGGAGTGACTTCTTTCTATCCTCTTTCACTGAGGACTGAGGAAAGGATATCCTCTTCCACCTGATCCTCATTGGTTCGTCTTTCCTCAACCGACCTTACAGCCGCTCACCGACACCAGGTGACGACTGCCTATGACCGGTGCTTTGCTGACTGCTGCTTTTCAAACCGCTGCTGATGCTTCCTACCGCTTTCCACCTCACCTCCCTCCGGTCGCCTCTCTGACCTTACCGCTTATGCTTCAACTGCATCTGCTCTCTTGCCGGTCTCACTACTCTACCCGCGATGGCTACTCTGACCGCTTATTCCTCCCGCGTTGAAGAGGAGAACGAGGACGAAGCTGCTTACCTGACTACTGCTTGGTTTACCGCTCTGATTGGCTGACTTGGCTACCCGACACCGCTTACCGCTTACAGCTCTAACTGGCTTACCTGGCACACTGATTCTGACCTCACTGTTCGGGCTGCTCTACCGGACCTGGCTATTACCGTCTGGGCTACTCCTTAAGGTTAATGCAAAGTCGGACCCTTACTGCTCTGGTTGAACTACCACAACAAGATTACCGTTAATCTTACACTTATGACACCTTTGCACATACCGGCAGCAATCAGTCTCCATTGTTTACCACGCTTCTCACTTCGCTCGCCTCACCGCTCCGTGGGCGACCTCACGGTCGCCTTAATCTTTTCTTGGCCATCATTAGCCCATTCACGTGTGCTCCACAGATTCCTGATTTCTTGCATCACTTTCTGGGCTTCGGACTCATCAATACACCTCACAAATCTAATTTCTTTCTATTTCGATTTGATGTATAAAATGCCCACACACTACATACTGTGTTGCTAATCTTAGAATAGTGGTAAGGGCATTAGCTGACGCGTACTCAGGGTAAGTATGGTGCTCTACATATAGAATAATGTCCGTGTACCAAGGGAGTTCGTCAGATGGTGAGTCCCTATCAATCTGATAGCAGTATGTATGCGGGTTCATTCCTCTGTTCAATCACAACCGGTTTCAGCTCAGCATCTTCAGGTATCTCTACCATCGAGGCCAGGGTTGCAAGGGCATCGGCAAATCGGTTCCGCGCCCTTGGGAGATAGGAGAACGTTACTTCATCGAATTGCCCTATGAGCTTATCCAAGTGCTCACGATAGGGTATGTTTCTTTCAGAACCTTGTTCTCCCATTGGTTTGACTGATGACCGAGTCTCCAATCACTTGCAAACGTTTGACTGACTTGTGCTGCTCTCAGATCAGCGATGCTTAGTATTCAATTCCATTGGTGCATAGGAAACTCAACGCAGATGCCAATGGAATTCTTTCCAAACTATGAGCTGATCGAAGTCCTTTCTGTGTCTAAGAAATGGAATAAAACAACTTGGTCTTGGATACCCAATTGAATGAACCACCAACAACATGAATAATAGAAAGACGGGTCCTTTGACCGATCTATGAACCTACCATTCTCTTGAATCCATGTTGGTACCATAAGGTATTCGAGAAGAAAGCACTAAAAACCTCACAAATCTGTGCCTTTGGGCGGAAAGCAATTTCCAAATAGAACCCGTCGATGGGAATGAAAGTCGGGGCTTGCAACCTCATCTCACTCGATTAACCATAATTTACGTCGTCAACGGATCGGGATAATCTTTCTGCTGGGTTAAGAATGAACGAAGAGCAGTTTGAAAGCGGTTGAAGGGGATCGTAGTCGGATAGAAAGGCGAGCGAAGTGAGTAGAACTGATCAACCCGCTGTCTTGCCCCCTTGTCGGAAGCGCAATGAAAGACGATCTTAGGTCTCTTTCTTCCACTGGCCCACCACACCAATAATAGTGGTTTCAATTTATTTGTCCCACCAACTCCGCTTCAAGATATTGAGTCATTGAGTCGAGGTCTCGCTATGAAGTCAAGAAAATCATAGATAGATAGAACGTCGAACATTCCTGGGAAAACGTACACTTTCACTTTTGATTCGTCAAGGTCTGGTTAGGAAAGAACAAAGGTTGACGCCGTAAATCTTGGGATTCCGCCGCTTCCTTCCTTCCTCACGCCCTCCCTTTGGTCGCCTCACTTCGCCTCACTCCGCTCGCCTGCACTTGCTCTGGCAGCTCGACCTCGTGCTCCTTTGCAACTTCCACGAGCAGGGCAATCATAGCGCATATCACTCCTGTCTCCTTGCTTTCGGCTTCCAATCTTCTCATGCTCAGGACATTGGCAGGAGGCTTGACCACTTCTTTCTTGGCTGGCTTCTTTGGCTGGGGAATCTCCTTGATAGGTCTCCAAGTAGTGCGCTTCCCGTTCAGCTCAAAGGTATAGGTGTTCTCTCGGCCGTCGTGCTTCACTGATCGATCATAAAGCCACGGTCGACCCAAGAGAATGTGACATACCCGCATAGGTATCACACCATACTGACTCATCTCCTAGCTTTCCGATGGTCGAGACAACGAGAGTGAACTGGGATGGACTCATCGTTGACCCATGCAATATGGTACGGGCTAGGATGCTTCTCAGTCTTGAGCTTCCGTTTGTCTACCAGCTCTTGGGAAACCACGTTCACTTCCTCCATCAATAATGAGGTCACACTTCTTGCCACAGCAGGCGACCGGAGGGAGGTCCGCTTCCAGTCTTCCTTCTCCTCAACTCTAGGCGCAATGAGCATTGGCCGAATGACTGGAGAAGAGTTGCTGACATAGCCATCGAATTCTTGTAATCTTGGTTATTTTCCGGGTCTGGTTCAGGCTCTGAATCTCGCTTCAGCTGCTTGTTCTTCACAAAGGGTCAGATTGTGGGTAGGGCAGACGACGGCATAGTGGCCTTTACTGCCGCACTTGTAGCATTCGGCCCGCGAACTGTCCCTTTCTTTAACCGGTGCCTTCCCCTTGGAGTTTCGAGATATTTGGGAAATAGGCTTGGGAGCTGATTTGGCAGGAGTGCTGGCAGGTGCCGATCACCGAGGGAATCGACTTGGAGGAGTAGACCCCCAAGCTTGAGAACCCATCATCCTCCTTTGAGAACGGAGGCAGACGTCTCAACGAGCCTAAGGTAAGGGCAGTTTGAAAGGCATCCGTCAAAGCCTAGTAGAGGCCATCTCGCTCTGGATGTCGAGGCGCTGTTTAAGCCCACGATATCGACTTCTGGTGCTCTGACTCTGGAAGGCGGTTGCGGACCATGAACTCCGACGAAGTCTATTCTTCCACAGTATAGTATGACTTCCTTGCTTCAGCTGGAGCAATTTGTTGTACATGATCTGTTCGTACTCCACGGGAAGATACTGCTCCTTTAGCTTTAGCTTCATCTCCTCCGATGTGCTGACAAGGGTCTGTCCCAGTCTAGCCATCTTGTCCTCCAAGGCCATAGACGGGCGGTTCCCTTGAGTTTAGCTCTGGCAAAGCTTCTTCTCTTCAGAGAGGTCATACCAGTCAAGATAATCATCCATCGCCATTAACCAATGACGGAAGACGGTAGGATTCATCTTGCCATAGAAGTCCGGTAACTCGAGCTTGACCTTCCGGGTGATATCGTCACGCTCCTCACGGGCAGGAGTTCGGTACTGGTTGATAATCCGCTGGAAGGGATCTGGGGCATGATCTCTCGGCCACGAGGTGTGCCTCGCGGTACTCGGTCTGGTGTATGAATCGATTGCTGTGGAGATCGAGGCGAGCGGAGTGAGCTGCGAAGTGAGGCGAGCGCAGTGAGGAGCCGGTAGGGAGGTTGGTTTTCGAGGGCTTCGTCGCCTTCCTGGGTCTCTTGGACTTCTTTGCCTTTGGAGGACTCGCCCTTTTCACGGCTCCTCTCACGATCCCGCTCGAGGTGTTGATACGTGGCAAGCCAGCCTATACTTTGTTTTTGACTTTCCAATCAGGCGAGTGCACTAACTTGACTTTACAAAACCCTATACATGACTATTTGATACTCAAAATTATTGACAACGTCTTTCTTGAAATTACTATACTATATGTACCGATGAAAGTCACTATGGTTATAAGCCCGACGGGAGCAAAACAAGGGTTGTAGGCAATGCGACATCAGTTGGCATATCAAAAAGGACCAGTAAAAGCCAACGGTTTTGGGTCCTCACGCCCCTCCCTTCTCACTTCGATTATTCAGTATTCGCCTACCGTCTTTCGCTTCTTCTTGAAGCCTATTTCGAGACTATTCGACTGTAAGGAGTATGATGAGGGAAGACAAAAACAATCTCGTTCAACAGAATGCGAGTATCCAGAACCTGAAAAGGCCACACTGGTAGTTGTAGAGCTCAGGATGTCAGCTGGGACTTTCCCTTCCTGTCCAAAAAGAGCGAGAATCAAGCCACGAATGAGGTCATGCTGAATGAATGACTTGAAAAAACCAATGCGGCTAGGCTGACGATGTCTGTCTGGCGTACCTAAGAAAGTTTGTATAGGGCGCGTGCTACTCATGACAAATGCATGAAGTTTTCCTATCATAATAAGCCATACCTATCCAACAAATAACAAGAACCTTAACTTTAAATAAGTAAGCTTTGATGATCAGCCTATTAATTAAGCGAGGCCCTTCGAAGTGCTGTCGGCTCAGGATGCCTAGAGCCGCACAACGAGTGGGTTTACAACCGCGCAAGGAGGTTGTTGGCAGATAGTCAAGGCGAGCGGAGTGAGCTGAATAATCGAAGTGAGGCGAGCGAAGTGAGTCGAAGGGAGGTGACCGTGCCGGGAGGTGATAGAAGTGAGATGAACGCCATTAAAGAAGACCGTCCCAAGGTGCTTGCGTCTCTGTTCATCTTCGTTCAGGGCAGGACGCATTTGACCCCAGACAGTGGCTCTAGCTAAGGCTGCCAGCGCATTGTATCTAACCACACTGTGGCAAATCGATACAAGTAGCTAAAGATCTCGCATCCGACATCTCTGGCCGAACGGTTAGGCAACAAACACTACGGCGCCTGGGTCAAAATCCCGTTTACCAAACAAGACGTCGAGAGGTTCCATTCCCCTCCAGCAGCCAAAGTGATAGGGGCTGTTGCATCCGTGTGGAAGAGGGTATCGGCAACACCTTTTTCATCTTTGAAAGGATGAATACTTGTGTTGGGTCCTGCAGACCAGGATGGCCTCTCAGATCAAAACCTAAATGTGCCAGGGGTTGATCATAGAAGCCAGGGCAATAACGATGAAGGAATGATCGCGCTTATGTAGCTAATAACTCTGCCACCTTCATAGTTGATTCATTAGGGCTTAACAGCGCCTTATACCCGGAAGTATCTATCGTTTTCTTTGTCTGTTAAGCCGTTGGGACTTCCTAAATCAAACTGCAATCGCAGTTTATCAACAACTCACGACGACAACCGAGATCTTCGACTTTGCTCCCACAGGTAATCCACCCGGGGTAACGAAAGGGAGACAAAGTCCTAACTAAATCAACACACAATAACCTCAACCGTCTACCCATTCCATCCATCATATCAGTCGAGTCGATCCGATTCGTTCTTATCTATAGATAACGCAAGAGAGAACTTATGACCTCGCGGATGGAGAGGGATTCGAACCCCCGGTATTCCTATCAATACTTCGGTTTTCAAGACCGACTCTTTCAACCGCTCAGACATCCATCCCTTCGCGCTTCGCCCGCCCTATCCATCTGCGCGCTGGCAGGTAGGGGCAACTCTATGTGATTCGCTACGCTTGCTCTTCCCCACCCCGTAAGCTGACTCTATTGCCTGCCGGTTAGCGACACTTTTCCGGTAGTACGAATCGCTATGCTTCGCTTGTTTCTATATGATAATATGCACCGTCGGTTGCTGCGCTCCCTGCGGGTAATAGCAAGAGAGTGAAGAACGAACGATCCTCCAGAGTGATTGAGTCCGACTCAAGCGAGTGAGTGAAAGGCGTGGCAAGAGAGCGAGTTCGACTCGCGAACGATCGATCCGCAAGTGAAGGACCGACCCTATCCTCATGTGTGGAGGAAGGATCGGTCCTGTGGACACTGACGCATACCACTCAACATAGTCCTCGCGGTCGGTCAAATGCATCTCGATTCTCCTCCAGCATTGAAGTGCCTAATCTGATCTCTGAAAGTGTAAAGTAAGCTATATCTAGCAGCTCCACCTGTCCGCGATGCATGGAAGGATTGGGGTGGCGGATCAGGAACCGGCTGATCAATCCCAAACTGCCGTAACACTCTCTCACCCAGGTACCACTCGACGTGGTCCAGTATATCAGCTCCACTCGGGCAAGGAGAACAAAGTGAGGCGACCGTTAGGGAGCTAATAGAAGGAAGGATCAGATATAGCTCTACAGCTGGCCTAGCAGCGTAAAGCCTATCTTCAAAGGGCCTCCAGCTACATCCACATAGCATCAATCGGTCATCCACGCAAACGAAGAAGGAAATCTCGCAGAAGAACATACGAGGTATCAAACTCCTGTCTGAAAAACAGCCCCTGGTGGTGCATATCGTGGTCCCAGAAGCGGTACGACCACCTCATCCCTCTAGGGAAGGAAGCCCCTAGGGACATTCTCTGGTAAACGTGGACGACCGATATCCAAGTACTCGTATAGCCACATCTGCAAGTGAGAGTAAGATCATGATCAGTTCAAGGATATGGAAGCTAATCAGTGCACAGCATTATAAGCGAGCAAAAGTACCTGGATGATGTAGTAAAAGCCGTAGATGGAGAAATGTTGACCTACGCCACCTCACGAGCTAACCGCAAAGAAAGGTTTGTATACGACCGGCCCATCAGTACCGTAACTGAAACATTATCTTATCTACTTGCATTTTTTTCAACCTTCTCTCTTCCAAACCCTCGAGTACCTGTAACCGCTGACCTTTCCTTTGGTAACGCTTGAGTTATCAGCTTCTTATAAACGAGTCTTTTGCTTACTCCTGGACTAAAAAGCTTGCGTAGCCCCGCCCCTCTTGGAACCGTTTACCTGCCTCGCTTACTGACTATCCCTACCGCAAAGAGAAGTTTTCTTACTGCTTTACTTGGTCTCTCATCAAGCGCCTTACCCGACCTAGCTTCCAAATTTCCTTAGAAAAGTGACACAGCTGCTAGAAAAGAAAAGCGAGACACCCGCAGTTCAAGTGATACAACTTGCCGTCCGGAAAAGCAGTGGCCCCGTTGAGTGGCTAGCCGACGGGGATGCGTACAAAATGCGCTTTCAAAGCCGATTCGATGAGGTAAACTATATATTATTTTCGGCTCCCTCAGATGACAAGAAGGAGGATGATTGGCTTCATTACCTCCCTAACGGTCACCGCTCCGTGGTTCGCCTTCGGGCGCCTTCTCTTCGGGCATTGGAAGATGAATCAACTCCATATAAGCTGGATGACCCGGGCCTTCTTTTTGGCTTGGTCAAGACCTAGACCTAATGGTCAGGGCGTACGTAGCCCACGCCCCTTGAGGTTGAAACCCTTGGAACTTGAGTGAGTGAGCTCTGCCCGCTTCCCACTCGACCCTTGAACCCGAAACAAGAAAAGCAGGATCGGGCGCCCCGGGGATTCTTTTCTTTCGGCTCTCGTCCTTACCTGGAAATGAAACTCAAAAGAATGCTGCCCGAGAAAGGTCATTACAGAGAGGCAGTCATAGAATCGATTTACTTTACTTGTCCACTTGGGGAGTCTCGGACGAAGGACTCATTCCTCAGTTGCTTCTCTTTCCTCAGCCGCTTTAGCGCGCCTAGCTGACTTAGTTACAAGGGTCCCGAGACAGACAGTGGCGCCAAAAGCATCAATACTACAAGCTTTTCCTCAACCCCAGAGCAGGCTCATTCCTTTGGTCCTAATCTAGGCCTGTGTAACCTTATTCACTCATCCCTAAGGCTTTCAAAGCACAGACGGAGGATAAAATGACTCAAAAGAAGAAGGGAAGCCCCTACTGAGGGTTCTGTTAAAGGCAGGGTTGAAGACCTTTATGGTCCGGCTGGAAGGCAAAGGCCTACTTTCGTAGAGGAAGTTGAAACTCGGCCGGGCTAAGATTCCTTACTTGAATCGGTTCCACACTTAACCCTGGAAAGGAGGGCTCGAACGACTCATCCCCAGTTTCCACAGATGGAGGGGCGAACTCCTCAACAGGTGGCATCTACTTCTACTTACTTTGGATACTCACTCGGGGCCTTTAAAGGAAGGGCAAATACGGCAACGAGTTTGAGCGGCCAGGTCTTCCTTCTTGGCCTTGGAAGTTCCAGGGTCTATCTTTATAGTAAGGCTGGACGTAATATCCACTTCCCCTTGTGGAGTGAAGTGGGATGCTAAAGGTACAAAAGAAAAGTGAACCGTAGGATCTCGTCTTACCCCTTAACCAGGAACTCAAGCTCAAGCAGTCTAAGCCGGCCGGAAGCCACTCCTTCTCTGAGACGGCTCGCGCACGTGTGTGCATATAACGTGCAAAGGAGAGCTAATGAGAGGAAGGGACGCTAAGGTGCCGTGGCAAAGTAAGCTTAGCCTTTCTCCGGTCAGCTGATATAGACTCCACTCCCCCCATTGGCACTTGTAAGTTAGCACATCAATGAATACGAAGTCTGTTGTCAAGAGTGAGCACTAAATATGTATGAATTTCCTTGATCAAATTTCCCAGCTCAAGCTTCTTGGGTTGGACTCCCTACAAGCACTTCAATAGGCGAGCGAAGTGAGCTCTAGCCCTAGTTGCAAATTAGAATTCTATGTATGACCAAGCCCCATCTGTTATTTCTTGTAAGACGAAACAAAGAAATATGTAAGTGCTCCCTCCGGTCGCCTGGGGAAGACTATTGACTAATCGAGACGATCTTTACAGAACAGAGATGGGCGGGGCTAAATGAAAAGGTAGAACGGGTTCTTTCGGACAGAGTCTTCCGATAGGTTTCCTTTCACGCTACTCCCTTTATACCTTGAATGGACTGTTTATAGAAGCGGAAATGCCCTTAAGTTAAGATGATTGATTGCTTTGGCTTTGCTCTCTAGGGCCAAGCCCAAAGTTCTTCTTTGGCATGTGGCTTACCCGGGTACCAAACGAGTGATCTTGGTGCCTGCCATAGTGCCATTACGCGTTTATACTATATAAAGTGGATTTGGTCTCGGCTAAGCCGATTTGGTGATCGGTGGATGAAGGATGAATGGTTCAGCCCGGCTCAAGCTAGTGAAAAGACCTACATCAAATCTTTAATATAAATCCGTGGATGTAGGGTAAGCTCCAAGATGGGCAGTTCCTGGTTCCCTTGGGATCATAAAGAAATGCTTTAGTAGAACGCCATAAAAAGAAGGTAGCACTCCTCCGGGCGCCTCAATTATGATTGATCTGCAAGTGAAAGTAGTTCCTCGGGTCTCATAAATGGATGAAGCATCGACAACAATAGTCGATTACACTTAGTAAAAGTGGTAATCTATTTCCTTACGGGTTGAGCCGATCTCCGAAGAAAGGTCGGGTTCGAGATTGTTGGTCCTTCTCAGTTTGCCCGCCTGTTTGGCCATCTGAGGTTAGGTGCCGTCCTTGGCACAATCTGTAGCCGTGGAATAGATAGCCCCTTTTCCACCAGGTTATGAAATAAATAGTCCCCGGTTATGAAGTTTAGGACTCAATAAGGCATCTAGCTGGGTGTTGAACCTTGCCTCACTTCGCTCGCCTGCCATTCATCCAAGTCTAAGGCATCCTCACTCCAGCCAGGCGTTCGTCAACCCAGGACTGTAACTGATCTTCTTTCTATCCTCGTGTGTGATCGGATATTGAGGTCGTTCATCTTCGAGACTCAAGCCTGGGAATATTGAAGTCATAGGTTCGCCCACTGGTGGATTGAGCTCAAGCTTCCATTCCTTCTTTACTTTAGGAGGGTGGAAATCGAAGTCTCGAATACAGATTTCAATCGTCCAGGCAAGCATGCATCTTGGGCGCCCCTTGTAACAAACCGTACCGAACCTGGCATTGAGTCACGAACCTTGGAAGCGCCCTTCTTTCTATGCCGTTGGGAGTAGAGTGTGGCTAAGTCGATGGTCCCCCTTCTTATTATATCGAAGCGCATTCCTAGCTTGGAGACTGTCAATGTTTGGATGGCTGAGTTGTTCGGATTCGTGAGGGGGACGGTATATCAACAAGCCTAATTAATATAAGTACCACGCCCGATGGTTTGACTGAAGATCACTTCATTTCCACAACTCGAATTCAGTGCCCTTATTCCACTTCCCGGAGATTGATTCCCCATGTCTGTTCTCCTTGCTAGAGCCAGGGGCCTTTTCAGCCGCTGTCTGGGGATAGGATAACGCTTGATTCTATGTATACCGTAACGTTGCTCTCTTGATTCCACGATATCTTATTAGTCCGCTCCATGAGGCGACCATTAGGGAGGAAATGAATGTGATAAAGAAGTAGTCCTGCCTTCACTCCCTTTAGCTGACCATTAGCTACACCTGGGGAATCGTGTGACATCATTACCTGGCATTTCTCTCTAGTCACATAGCTTCAAATCAAAGTCGAATTCAACTAACAAATTCATTCAGAACTCACATGACCCCACCCTTCACGTACTGGGCGGGCCTCCCTCTCCTTGACAGTCGAGTGTCTAAAGACCCTCTCACTTCAGCAACGTCATACCTGATACCATTTCCTCTCTCTTGTAGGGCCATTCCAGCCTATCCCGGCAGAGTTTTTCATTTCAATGAAAAGCGACATCGCAATCTAACATCGATGCAAGTCCCGTTAGGAAGGCTGACCAAGAATACCTATTCCCCAGCTGACCTTTTCCATGTTCAGCCATTCTGAAATTCTGATATCACGGTACGAAGGAAGTACAGTTCTCTTTGATCAGGTTTCTCCACTCATTTCAATATTCATCTCCGGAAACAAAAATGAAATAGGAGCCCACGTAGCGGTCGGGATTACCAACCCTCGGTGGAACGGCCATGTCGTCTCAGAACAATCTCGAAAAGGGCTCAAACCTCAAGGTTGGGCTCCTACTCTATCCGAGTCGTGGCGAATGAAGGCTGGCGAGTCCTCAAGTAAAGGTATGAGGCGAAGCCGGGTAATTACTATATACAAGGATCTCTTCACCAGGCCTTCCCCATTCAAAATCCAAACTGAAGAAGAGAAGTCAAGCGCTCCTAGTTTCATTTGGTGGGGTATTAGGCCATGGCCAACTACCAGGGGCTTGGACCCTTCCTCCCTTTGAATAACGTATTCGCGTAAAAGGCCAAGACAAGAAATCTCAATAGGAATTTTCATAAAGAAAACTTCATAACCAACCGCTACAGACTGAAGTCAAAAGAACTTGAAACGAAGGAGCCTACAGTTTCCCCTCTGGATGGGGAAATCCTTCAAAGCAAGAACATTCAAGCAGAAAGAGTCATCCCTAGAGTTCCCACTTCTTATTAACGTGGCGAGGAAAGGCCTTAGCGGACCACCCTTAGCTAAGAGCGAAGTCGGAAGCACAGAACCTAATGCCATTACTAGAAGGGGACTTTTGGGTCTCCTTCCGACCACTATAAATGCACAATTATCATTAATGGAACCGTGCTGAAAGTTCTTTCTTAAGGAAAAGACTCTATACGGTCACACATAGTAGGAAGACAAGATCGCAAGGGAATCACTAGTTCCATGCCTTCCTCCCTAACGGTCGCCTCTCTCTCTATATGAAAGCGTGCAAACATGCCTTCTTGGCTCAGAAAGAGGGCATATAATCCAAGTTTTCCCAGCTCGACTCGGATATCGAATAAAAGTGGATTTTTGTGTAACCAGCTCCAGCTCCGGGAATCCATAGATCAATTTGGAAGAGTAAAACGTAATCGAATGAATCGATGCCGCCCATGCCAATGACTGAGTACGACATATGAGCTCAGACCCTTATGTGAGCTTACCTGCGCTAGCCTCCCCGCACGTGCCGATGTCCGCCTCGCTCTTCTATTTTTTTCTGGCATATTCCAGAAATTCCTTATTTAAAGGAAGGTATCATTCCAGTTTCAGTCCCTATGAAATCAAACGCACGTGGATCGTCTGAGATCTATGATATTTATTGCTTTAACACGTCCTCTTACTAAAGAAATACGACCGACGATACAGACAGATGTGATATGATCGATAGAGGTTCCCTATATTGAAGAGTGGAAGGGGAAGTCTCTATTTACATGAAATAAAGGATGGGAATGAAGGACGGACGCCCAGCCCATGCATCCCGAGCAGAGAGCTAACCTGGAATGGGATGTATTTGAATAAAAGAACGAACTCAACCGAAGAACTACAATTGAAACAAGACCAGACATTTGTTTTCCCCGGTGCGGTGGGTGGATTGTCTGGGCCAGTCGTCTTCATTCGGACCAGTAGAGGGAAAGAGAATGGATCATGTTATCCATGGGTCCGCCGGAACGAACATTGATGGTCGGATCCCTCTAGTTGCATTCCTTTGTTGAGAGTAGCATGTCTAGTATTCCTGGTGAAATTTAGACTGACTCTATACTATTGCTTCCCTTCCGTAGGGCGCCTCCGGTCATCTTTAGAAATACGGTATTGCCATCTCCGGTGCATCCATCATAAAAAGCATGCCTCCCTAATCGGATTAGCTTGGCTACCCGGCTCTAGTAAGACTTGTCAGACTTCTTACCGCGTGGAGCTAGCATGGGCCTCCCATTCGGTATCAGGACTAAGAGCCCAGTCCAGGGACTGAAGGGGACTAATAAGACTGAATAGACCGACCCTTTTCTTTTTCCCTGTCTCCCGCACCGGTATCGGTGGCTGAACCGCAACTGCTAGTGATGGGACGGAGAAACCCCATTGGTTCTCTCTCTCCAATTAGGAGAGGCTGATAAGAAATCGTTTCAGATGCTATTCCCCGCCCAGCCATCGGAGAGAGGAACTGTCCTAGCTGAGCCGCTACGCTCCTCGATTCAAGAAGGGAGATAGGAGGCGACCGAAGGGAGGTTAGCAACGTACGAACGTTTTCCAAGCGAGCCATGGGAGTCTAGATTTTTCGAGCTAGCCCGGAAAAGAGGCAAGCCTGTATAAAGGTTTAGGTCCAATCATTCTCCCCATGTGCTATCGGGCATAACCGTGGGGATTAGGATATCACTCCCGTTGTTTAAGGGTAAGAGGTTGATGAATGAGGTTCTTAAGGGGCGTGTGTTGTATATAAATATGGTTCGATTTCGCGTTGTTATTTTGACGACGTTTTAGATAATCCAATCTTCATAGACCTAGTGACTGAATCACTTGAATCGGTTGAAGGCGACCGTTAGGGAGGCCCAGCGGGTCCCACTGGAGAGGATAGTTTTTACTGCGGGAGAGGCAGGTCCGGGTTTCTGCAATAGGGAGCAGAGCAGGTAGGTCTTCGGAACGCCACACTTTCTGAGCTTTCCCGCTCGCTTTCTGACACTGCCCTTTACCTGAGCACTGTCTAGCAGTCGGTCAAGTACAGGGTTTCCACTAGTGTTTACGAAGTAGTATATCTAGGACTTATGAAAACTTACAACAACTAGGCAAGCTTGCTTGCAGGAATTCTCGTAGTTCATTGAGTTAAGGGAGGACCATTCGTGGGGGGTCGTGGAAGAATTGGGTTCGATTCCCGTTATACGCGATGTGGCGAAAAAGACTGATTGAACGAGATATGCCATGCCTGCATTAAGATTTAAAACGTGTCGTCTACTTCCAGGAAATGTTCGGAACAAAGAACTTTCTCGAATACAACGCCGCATTCTCCGAAGATTGAGGAAAAAGAGGAGATCCATGAAAATCAATCCTTTTTCTCTTAGAAAAAATCTAAACAGTAACATCAAATCACAAACTACACGAAAGTTGCCCCTTTATTATGGGGATTTACCCATAAGGGAGATGCACAGAGGAAGAGAACGAACTTCATATATCCCTTTTCTACTCAATCAAGAAACAAGATCGGACGTGATTCCGGTTCGTCTCCATTTTAGTAACACTCTTCCTCAAGCAAGGCAGCCGATAAGTCATCGAAGGGTTTGTGTGAATAATGGACTGATAAGCATTACTCATTTGAAAGTTTCCCACGGTGATCTAATATCTTTTCCAGAAAATGACGCGAGAACCCGCGGTGAAGAAATAAGGAGATCTTTCTATATCGACATATCAGTTGAAAAAATCATAGGTCAATTCCCGCCGGTCAGAATGTGGAGAAGAACCAAAACAGAATGGTTCCGCCTACTAAAAACTCAGAGGGGGTGCCGCCTACTACTCAAATCCCGGTTTTTGAAAGAGTTGCGTTCTTCTATGCAAGAAGAAGACTTAGAAAGAACAAAGAAGTTTGGATCCGCAAAAGTATGCTTAGGCAGTTCCTTCGCTGAGCACAACAGAATGAAGAGGAATTTGTTTCATTTTAAATACTTCTTCTTCTCGAAGAGAAGGAAGAATAAAAGCCGAAATCTTCCTATTCGAACAAGAAGAAGAAGTCCTTTTGTTTACAAGTCTTATTTATATAGTAATTCGACCTATTGCTCCGGATCCCCGTTTATTAAAAGGAAGATCAGAATCAAAAGGATCGAACTACCTAATTCGACCTATTGCTCCGGATCCCCGTTTATTACTAGGAAGAAGATCAGAATCAAAAGGATCGAACTACCTACTCATTATTCGGAGGTGAATCATAGAACACCAAAAGCTGTGGTATCTTATGGACCTAACATAGGTCACATCCCTCACGACATAAGATTGAAAGATCCAAACCTTCTTCTTCGGAGCGGAAACGGACGTGGCCAAAACATATAAGAAAAGATCGGCGTAGTCGCTCATAGGGACATATCTATCCGGATAGAGGATAGTCTAGATCGATTCATAGATAGATCTCTCTATATAGATAGGTATCTCCGTGGATAGATATATAGATATGGCCCATATCTAGGAAAAAGTGCACTTTTTGACTACTACTTTCATTCATTTTTTCCGACCTTATTTTTGACTACTCTTTCTTACAAGGTTTTTTCCATTTTGACAACATTGGTCGGAGCGTAGACGAGCGAGCAGAGCCCAGGAAAGAGGTCAGACCGTCATAGAGCAGTCTTCTACTTCTAGTCGACTGCTGGCCTGAGAGAAGGCAGTCTCTCTCGGGAAACATGGCCCAATTTCTCTTCTTTCTTTTCAAACGGGCAACATAGGTTAAGCCCTCTACAAGATGTAGACCAGCTAAAGAAATTATCGAAAACTGGTCTTAGGGAAGTGTAGCAGCTAGAAGGGACAAAACCAGCCCCAACTCTCTTTTCTTTTTCCCTCTTTCCCATGACAAAGTAAATAGCAACCTGTGGTGCATTTGCTATCTATCATAACATCATCAATTGACTCCGGAGAAGAAGCTATACGGGTCACGATACCTGGTTTTCTTCTTCCGCCCCTGTTTCTGTCGCTTATCGTGATTTTTGTATGTTTGCTGGTGCACGTACCTTTCCGGTTTTCCTTTATTCTCCTGTAATGGAAAGAAAGAGTGGCTCCCCGTTTGCTCAAGACGAAATGGAGTACGGAGCTTGGGATGTCGAGAAGTAACCATTGCCTATTGAATGAACCACCCAATCATCTGCTTTGGCTAGAAAAGAGCCCCTCTCTGAGGTCACTTCGTAAGGTAAGAGCGCGGCCTACGCTGCGACCTAATACACATCTCCGTCAGCAAGCAATGTCAAATAGGGCTCTATCTCTGTGGCTTTACCTTTCTGCTGTCTCACATTCGGCAAGCCTTAGAGGATAATAGCCTGACTCTCCTAGTCGGTCCTCCCTTTGGTCGCCTTCTTTTTGATCTCTTCTTATTTTTCCCTTTTCTATGATGTACCATGAGATGAGGTGTCGTAATCCTCACTCAGATTGTGAAGAGTAGCAATCGATTCCTTAGGCATCAAAGAAAAGAGGAAAGGAGTCAATCAGATGAGTAAGACAAGACTACCAAGGTCTGTAATGAATCTGCCAGATCCGCCTCACGCCCGACAAATGTTGTAATAGAGCATCTTACTACTTCATGATCAACCAACTGCAACACTGCAGGAGTGGATTCAGGTGCCGTACCATATCCCGACCTAGCCGCATGAGTTGAAACCACATAAGCTTCTGGCAAAGAGCATTTCCTTTCCGATGGGATCTCCGCCTGTGAGCCAGTACCGGGAGAGTCAAAAGCCAGTGACAGTCGAAAGCCCCAAGACAGTGATGAAGCCGGAGATACCCTGCTCCTATGAGATCCGCCTCGGGAGTATAGGCTCAAAATCGTCTCAAGATGATCGAAATCCAAGCCAAGAATTGCGTATATAACGGAATAGTCAATGTACGCTAATCTGGAAGTGAAAGTTTCCCAATTCGATTGAGTCTTTTGTGATGGTAAACTGACCTAGCAGTACCCGGCGGTGTGGTGGACCAACCATTCTTCTTAATTAGGTTCAGGATCTGCCTTCTCCAACCCAGAATAGATGGCTCCTGCAGAACAAGGCTCTTTCTTAGTTCCAACCACCTGGGATGCCTTATTCTTATAAGCTCCATTTATTACATCACCTTCTTTACCTCTCTTGGATATCCCCAATCTGTAAGGTCTCTTTCCGCTGCCTATTCGAGACAACCAGCTACATCTCCATCTCCATGGTCAGTCACCGCACCTCTTTCTGTTGCTCTTCCTGCTGGATTTGTTTGCATTGCAGGGTCCCGGGCTTCTATATCCTCACTTTCAAAGAGGGAAAGTGGCTACCCAAGACCCGAAGCCTATTGAGAGACGAAGCTAGTGAGCCTTGTGACTAGAGCACCGAAAGGTTGCCTGTGGGACGGTCTTCTTTGAGCGGTTTAAGAGCCTTGAACGAGAACTTTACTATCTCGCTAATCCCGAGACTCAGATGTCTATTTACATAAACTATTTCTTGATTTAGCCATGGATCTTGGCCGGGAGGAGGAAGAAGAAGATAAGATGAAGGCAGACCGAAGAGAGTCTGGTCCAGACCCGAGTGGTGCATCCCTTTCCTGTCAGCCAGGTCCATGCCAGAAATCGCTTTTCGCTTAAGTAAACGGAAATCCAGGTCAGGTGGATGAAAGTAAGTAGTACGCTTCTTTCGAGTAAGGTCAGCGTATGTAGACAAGTAGGATTCGGACTCTTCATCGGAATGTGTGAAAAAATCGAATGAAAAAGAACCGCGGAGTGGGCGACCTAACGGTCGCCTTCGCCTATCAGTCAATGGTGGGTAAGAAAAGCAATTATAGCTCTTTTCTGTGGCATCTGTAACCTTTCTCTATAGACAACGGACTCTACTCGCTTCTGTCCAAGAAATGCCTTTGTTGAAGGTGGAGCTGATCAAGTATCGTACGCCAACCAAGACGTTCTACCGCCCGCCATCTCCACAGGCCAATTCCTCAGGGTCTGGTCTTTCTGCCACTTCTGTTCCAAGACCAATAGCAGTTGAGGTAGCATCTGGGCAAGCAAGAGTTGAAACAAGAGTTTCATCTTTTCCTGGTGTCACATGGACCACTTCTCAACCCACGGGCAATCTTAGCTTTTACAAAATAGAAAAGGTCTTTACGGATACGTAAGCCAAAACAATATTCCTTGTCTATAGCTACACAGGCTTGGTGCCTATGGAATCATTAGCCATTTGAACAGGTCCATTATTTGGAAAACACAGTAATGACACACGACATGAGATCCTGCACTTATGAAAATTGGGTAGGCTTTCGGTATAAAGACTATAAGGTAGGTACGGATACGCCAGCAAAAACGATATCACTTCCTTCTATTAGCTCCCGGCACGGTCGCCTCACTTTGTTCTCCTCACTAGCTCTTGCACCCTATCGGTCACCTCACTGTCGCTCGCCTCACTTCGATATATCTCGCCTTCTCTTGAATGTCCCGTATAGCATTCTCTAGTTGTTGGCTGTTTCTAAAGATATTACCGACAACCTCCTTATTCCAGGCTTTCAAATGTTCTTTGGACTCCCTCCGGTCGCCTCTCACTATTTTCACTTTCAAAATGAATCTTAATACGCAAGAAAACTTCGAATTGGAATCGATCCTCCCGGCACGGTCGCCTCCAGCCGTTGGTTGTTCCAGTCGAATTATTAACCGACTTTAGAGCACGCTGTGTCGAGTTGGCTGAACGGTATGTCTCTAAGCTGTTTGAAATCCCCATGGATGTGGGGTTACGATGGGAACCTATGTGGATGTCTTCGTCTGTTTATGACTCTAACGTCAGGCGGACTAAAGATGCTCTCTGTCGCCCGTTCCATCGTATGATATGGGAATGATTTTCCATATCAAGACAGACAAGTCAACTATCCTAGGCGCGACATCGGACGGAAGTCTTGATTGTCGGTCTCGATGTTGGCCCTTTCAGTCGGAAAACCTCGAGTGGGCATCAAGATACATAACCCCATCTTTTTTTTCTTTCTTATTTCCGCGTATCATCTTCCCTCAAAAGGGTGAAGATGACCCCGATTTTTGATCTTTCTCGTGGTCGGTCTAGCAATCTTGGACAATTGTTTTGATGAACTGTCACTAAACTCAAAAAGAAAGAAGAGAAAGAACTGGGAGTTGGCGCCTACATAACAGTTGCTTGCTTACCAAGCCATCCTGGCAAGCTCCTCCAGTTTGATTATTATTCTTGACTTGACTTATTATTAAGAAAACAACTCACTATGAAAATAAAAGACGATCTAGAATCTACCCAAGAAGATAGAGAGTCCCACATACGAGAAAAGGTCACAAATGGAGTTGAACCAAGTAACATTGCAAAGGCATAATGATAGTAGGGTCGGGATATCCCCGCCCTCCGAACCGGACGTGAGGGTCTCCCCTCATCCGGCTCTCTGCAGGGGAATCTCCACTCACTGCTTCCCCTAATATCCTCCCTTTACCACATCATGGGGGTTTACAGGAGATCCCAGAGGCTCGCTCAGATAGGCTGCTATACCAGACATTATTACTAAACTACAAAGAAATCAAAGACTTTAGTAGTCACTAGACTCACTATAGTAGTCCGTCCGGCTGCTCTTGCTTAAATCATTACTATTCATTCTCCCGTGCTCTAGCAATTGCGCTCCCTAGACCACTACCATTTAGGTAGGGACAATCAATCCGTAGTTACGGGAATAACGGAATGAATGGGGATCCCTATCAATATCAAAACGAAGATGATTATATAATCAATCCTTTCTTTCCATAGATGTATCTGGTCTGAGACGGTACAGTACTCTACGAGAGGAATGCAATGGGATGGATGGTAGAGGGCTGCCTGCGCCCAAAAGCGATGATTCACTTGTCCCCTTGTCCATAGGGACCTCGTGGCATACAACCGCCACGACTCCTGCGTTATAGCCGCCCCTTTCTCTCTTTCTTTTGACTGCCTCGTGGACGGACGAAAGAAGGGAAGTTACAGAACGGGGCAGTGAAGGCTCGCGAAGTAGACAGCAAGCCCCCACCCCGTAAGTACTGTGTTGCCGTAGCGCGCCCTACTTCAATAAGGCGCTGTTGCTACGCCCTCGCTGACTTTAAAGCTCGCTAGGGGATAGGATTCATTCACTTGCATTCCTGCTAGCACTACAAAAAGCTCCGGTCTTAACGCCCCTACGGAAGCTGTGCAGCCTTTCCTCGGGTTCGTAGAGTAGGGTTTCCCGTTTACCCACAACGGAGGAGCCGCCCCCACCGGGCAGGCGGCCACGGTTCATAACGCACTCTTCGCACAACAGATCCACTTTGAAGTTGACTTATTCGCTCGGCCAATCGTCGGAATGTGTACGAGATACCATAAGGGCCCAATATCTCAATAGCACCCTTGTCTAAAGCTTCGAATGAGACTGAATATCCGAAACGCAGGAACGATCTGACTAGAAAGTCATTCAAAACTTGATCGAAGAACCAGCGTTTATTGAAGAAGCAATAGAGTCG
>JAYESA010000941.1:7500-20000 GCA_036927795.1 Iris macrosiphon | reverse complement strand
TCACTTCGCTCGCCTCACTTCGATTATTCAGCTCACTCCGCTCGCCTTCCTTAATGGCAGAGGGATTCCAGCGCCTCTTCGTGCAACTCTTCCCGGGTGGCTTCTTCTCTTTTTTCGGAAGGACTGAGTGAGTGGTCCTCTTCAAGCTGTAACCACCACTTGTCCTCCAGATCGATTTCCATCTCCTCGCTAAAAAGAACCTGGCATCCGCAGGGATGCGGCCCTGGTGAATGATTGGTCCAACGGCGGCTCCGGCGGTCTTGGAACATAACATAGAGATCCGCCCAGTTGATCTTCGGCTTCATTTAATAAGAGAAAATTTGCTGGGGGTCTTCTCTCAGAGTTGTTGTCACCGATGGCTCTTTCATCAGGTCAGCAGAGGAGCATTGCATTTGCTTGCGGTACCGTTGTCGATCCAGCCCATCCTTTCTTCTTCTTCTTCGTCATACAACGGAAAACACTTCGTCCAGTGCTCAGGCTTCTTCTTCGACCTCACTCCGCTCGCCTACTTCTTCTTTTTTTTGTTACGAAAAAGGGAGGCGACCGTTAGGGAGGAATTCTAAACCGGCGTGGCACTGCCTTCTGATCAATAGAACAGGAAGAGGAGAAAAGAAATACCACCAAAGGTCACGACCTGCAAGATACACATAGTGATTCGATCTTTTGATAACCCTTTTTTGGAAAACTACCATTTGGGGGGGCTTACGCGTGACACACGGAAGATTGGATTGCCTGAATCACGAGTCTTATATACTGTGTTACGATCACCTCATATTGATAAAAAGTCCAGAGAACAATTTGAAATGGAAATCAAGAAACAATTTCTGGTCATAAAAACGGAAACGCATGAATTGCGCAAAAAGTGCTTTCGGTTAAAACGCCGTGCGACTCGGAGGACATAAGAATGGTCAGGCCAAAAATCTTGCCGACTGGATGCTCCTACCCCACCATGCCTAGCCCTTTACCTTAAGAAGAGGAGGGGAGGTATGAAGCGTGGGAAACTATGCAAGAAGTGTATGATACAACATGTAAACTTAAGGAGTGGCGGCAAAACTCAACATTAATTGATCAACGCGAGTGAACTGTGCTTAGACGCTTCGTAAAACCGCACCGCATCTACGAGAGGATGGATGAGTGGGCTTCCCCTTTCGATTCACGGAATGTGATCTGGGACACGATGGGAGTTAGCGTGCCTCGGTAGGCAAGAGATCACCGGAGTATAGCACAAGATCGCCTTTTCTTGCTGCCATGGGGTCAACCTGTGAACAAGGTAAACCCAATGGGATGGGAACAAAAAAACGGGAGGCTACCGCATTGGGCAGAAGACGATCCAAAAAGCGAAGGCTCACCCTTCAAAGTGCCGGGTGAGATAGGCGACAGTTGCTGGAAAGCCGGCCCGGCCGCGAGGCGCCCGGAGGCGAACAAACCCACGGGGCGGTGACCGATAGGGAGGTAATGGAGCCGGTGCTGACTTGGATCTCGGGTGACGGAATAAGGCGGCCAGAAGCGACGAGCAGTCGCGGTCGTGGCTCTAGCCGATAGGCTAGCAGTAAGCTTGGCTACAGCGAAGCGCTTACCAAGCGCGAAGGAAAGGGCCTTCGCCACTTGAGCCGTATGCGGGGGAACTCGCACGTGCGGTTCTTAGGGGGGGAGGACGTCGGTTGAGCCATTCCATCCCAATAGCGTATATTTGGAGCTCAATATGAAATTCGTCTTTCTTGCAAGACCCGTTCGGATAAGGGCAAACTCCAGAGATTGCTTCGAAGGCTTCCTCCCTACGGTTTTGGGTCCTCACTAGCTCCCTTCTCACTGCCTATTATATTAGCTCCCTCTTCCTCCGGGCGCCTTCGGTCGCCTCACTTCGATTATTCAGTATTAGCTCACTTCGCTCGCCTCAACCAGAACAAGATTCTAAGACTATATTTGAGTCAAAAGAAAACATTTTCTTACGCGCAGTGTCTGACTGTTCCCTGCTGTTGTGGCTTTCTCATTCTTGTACTACACCAACCTCTCGATATGCCCGAGAAAAAAGGAACGTGGGAAATCGACTATTTCCCCGGGTGTCTTAGTTTCTAGGGCACCTCCGCATTGCCATGCTGCTGGGACGTACAAGTACCCATTTTTGTTTTTTTTGTCTTCTAGAATGAGTTCTTTTTGGTCAATTATTTTCCTTGCTGGCGCCTTACTTCTTTAAGTAAGTGATTAGGGAATAAGTAGTTGTAGTTCATTACGGACATCCCCCTCCTCAACCTTTTTTATCTAGTAGGTCGATGTCTGACCAGGTCCTGTTCGTCTTAGAGTGCTCTTATCCTATCAAGCTTGTTGGTTTTAATGGCTTCCGTGGATCGCTCTTTCTATCGTTATCAATATCAATAGAATGCCCTTATTAGTTTAGTAAAGCTTATGGGTTGCTATTGCGCTTTCCCTTCCCGTCGAGCGGGCGAGTGACTTTTCCTTCACGAGCGATGACAACATCATCACCGAGCACATGGATTGGGACACATCCACTAAAGTGGCTTTTGAACGAGACCCACCGGCTTAGGGGCAGTTGCTACTTAAATGGGTGTACCCGGAACGGGGTTCCGATCTCTAAGCTGCTATAGCTACTCGATCTCGATGGCTCTTGATCTGTCTCTACATCTGGAGTATCTTTAACAGGAAATGGAACTCAATATCGATCTGAAACTTGAAGGGGTGCTCCATAGCTTCAACTGAGACTGCTTCTAGCCAACATCGGCTATGTATAACGCCCATCATCATAAGGACATCTCGGTATGGGGGTTGGATCATCGGCCCTGGTGATGGCTCCCCTGACTAGTCAAGGGAACTGGAAGGGATGCTATTGGTGCTATCGGTACTGCTCTCGTTATCATCGGCGGATATGCCTCTTTTTCTATTAGCGGGGGTCTTTCTCTACTGCTGTTGGTATCGGCTTCTGGATATGCTTCTGCTTCTACTGGTGCTTATGGATTACTTGCGGGATCGAACCCAAAACCGTAGGGAGGGAGCTCGACTTCGTCCCAGGAAGCGAAACATAGTCTTTCAAAGCCCGGAAGGTTGAGCAATGTGAATTAAGAGATGCTCGGAAACCATGGTGCGAGACTATGAAAGCGTCCTTTTTCTTCACTTGGTTCGGCCAGATCTTTTTCCTCATTCTCCGTAGTTCCCAATTGGTATTTGGATCCAGTCTAAGAGAAAGCTTCTGAGCTGGGGGTCATTTTGCAGTCAGCCCAGCTTTCGTGATGACCAGTTTCAGGGTGATCAAAGAAGCGATTCAGTGGATCAGCGAAGCTAGCAATCCATACCAGCTAGCAGTCTCGTTTAGGGAGTCCCCTTCTTTACTGAGTAGGGTTCCCGGGTGCCTATGCGATTATTAATAAGGCAGGGCGCTACTGTACCAGTAGTGGAGTGGCTTGAATCAAATCGTTTGTCTAGAGAGGGTGTAGCGATAACCAAAGCTGACTGTACTATAAACTCAAGATGCTGTATAGGCAACTGGCCTTAGAGTAGTGTATCGAACTACAGGATAGGAGCGACCCATAATCATTGACGAAGAGGAAGGCTTGGAAAGGGATTTCCCATATTGAGGATAAGCTTTCACAAAGGCCAATAGCCGATAGCTGATGTCACTAGCCTGAACTTCTTTATCTACTTGAAAGCTGATGGGAGTACGGCTTTCCTCAAGGAAGTGTCCCCTAAGTCCGAGTTAGCTGTTCTAGTTCAGGACAGTATGGGACCTCTTGCTTAGGGCTTTGGAAGCGAGCAACCAACCCGGCAGAAGTAGATCGGAAGTTTCCTGTTTGACAAAGGCGAATACAGCGAAGTGAGGCGAACGACAGTGAGGAGGAAGAGAAAGAAGACCGGTTTGCCTTGCTTGGCTCCTTTGCTTCCGACTGGCTTGCTTGCTTGCAACCGTTGGACAGCTACTGGATTCTCTCTCAGGAAAAGGAATTATTCCTTGATTGAAGCAGCTAGACAGTAAGATGAACTTACAAAGAGAAGAACCTATTCGATAACAGCCGATTTGTAAACAGAGTCAAAGATTCGTGTCAAAGAGACAAGACCGCCTTCACAGACAGCCTATTCTTTCAAAGATAAGAGCAGATATGAGAAGAGCAAGGAGCAAGGACTTGACTGGACAGACTGATTGAGAGACAGACCAGGCTACTTTCTATAAGGAAGAGACCTGATTTCCTTATATAGGATAGGACCACAGGATAGAAAAGTAGATCGTTCAACTCTAGCTTCTGTTTTCAGGTCCCACATTGAATCTCAAATCGATCTTTGCTACATGCTGCTTAAGACATCGAATTCGAAGAAAGAGAGAGTGAGCAGCTGACTTGCAACCTAGGACCTAGGGGCAGGAAAGATGATATTACCCCAAGACCAAGACTGACTTTCACTATGCATTCATTCGTGCACTATCTAAGATCCGATTCTCTAGCAACCTATTCTTTCTTTAATATTGATTCATCTTCCCATCCTCTTCTTTCTATCTCCGTAGTCAGTCTGGCTGACCTTCTGGATGAGTTCTGTGGCAAGCTGACGGATTCTGCTACTTCTTCTCTTCCGAAAGAACTTATTCTTCTATCCTAAGAGCGGATATTTCAAAGAGAGCACCGGATCTTGCATGAATGTGCACATCCGATTCTAAAACATCTGATTTGTTCACATCTTGAATATGACCCTTTTTCATAGACCAATTGCCAGAGATTGGCTAGCATGAGGACAGATAGGCTAAAGAGAGGTTAGCCCTAGTTGATTCTGCACTCCCTACCTTACCTAGCACTTGCTAAAGGAATGCTTACCGAGAAGCTTCCCTAGTCACAAACAAAAAAAGCTCCTCAGTAGACGGGAAGGTCACAACTGGCTTGAGTCAATTCAGTGACTATCCCGCAGACGAGCTTCGCATTAGAGACAGAGGGTTGAGACCTACTTGGCGAAGTAGGCCCATACATACTACCCCATACTTCAATGCCACTAATGACGTCATGATGAACGAAGTTTGCTTTTGAACGGAATGAATCCTATTACGTACTTGAACGGAAAAGGCGGAATTGGAAGTCTTTGTGGTAGGAAGAAAAAAAGCAAACTTGATTCTTCGTTGTCTATGACACGTACACAAGATGGCGCTTGTCTTCATCCTCAAGCTGGGAAATCCCTGTGACAGTTCCGGAGTAAGCACCGCGGGGACTAAGGTCTTACCATAGACCAGAATCGGTAGTGGTGAGAGGAGAGAAAGCCGAACCGCTTATGACGGTAGGGGACCTACCTACACCCTATGGCAGCTGAGACTCCATTCCTGAACCATTGGTTTGCACCTTCGCGAGCTGACAAAGGAGAGCAAAAAGGCAGACTACGAACCATACGGAAACCAGAGACTGCGTACGAAAGCCATCGAGTCACCTTTGATGGGACCATTCGCTTTCATGTAGTCTATTTGTAAAGTCAAAGAATGAGAAAGCGACCTTAGCGCTGCCTTCGAAAGTGACTACGATCATGATTATACTACTTAAGTTAAGCTGTCGGCCCTTCCATCAATGAAACCGGAGGGGCGGACTGCCGAGACACATAGATTGAAAAGATACTTGGCTTCCGCTTGCTGGTTGGCCTTGCTGCTTGGCTGCTTTCTCCGGTGCCAGCTCTGAAACCGGAGGTATCTGTACCAGCTTGCTCGCCTTTTGGTATTTATTAATCTCTGTTGCGGGAGGAAGCCAGATATCTAGTATATAGATAAATCCTGGTCTTGTTCTTTCTGTTGTTGTTGCTGGAGGAAGCGGATCTCTTTCAGTAAAGAAGGGAGGCGACCGAAGGCTATAGTAAGGCGAACGCCACCCACTCCGCGGTAAGAAGACCGAATGCAACGATCAGTTCAGTTGCTAGCTGTCCTGTTGCTGGGTGTTGCAGCTGGTAGGTCAGGGTGACATCTAGGCTTCGCCGCTTGAGAACACCTCCGGCTGTTTAGGTTTAGAAAGAAATCCCTGTAGCTGGTAGCAAGTGAAAAGAGGGTTCGCTCGCCTCACTGCCGCTTGGTCTTGCACGCTTCTTACCTTACCGGTCAAAGTCTACAGCTGCTCAACAGTCCTTCTTTGCTTACCTTGTTGCCATGCTTCTTTCTTTTCCCGCTCTTTTTCTCGAACTGGAGCAGGGAATCATCAAGCCGGACCCTTCCCCGATTGGACAGTCAACTGATCGACGAAAGCCTCTTTTTCTGGTGCTAGCTTTGGTGCCTAAGCTATGCATCTATTGCTTGCTTCCTTTGGCTCCACTCCTGGTACCAGACATGGTCCCTCGTCCTCTCTTCCCTGTTCTAGGGAGGATGGTGGCTATGAGTCGATTTGCAGTCCTACAAAATGAGTGAGTCATGACGTCACCTACTTAGTGCTCTTCTACTCCTCTTTTTGACGCTACCCCTGTGAAAGAGTCGTCCACCACTGCCAAAGGTTCCAACTCCTTCTCCTGCCAAGATGGATCCCTAGCCATAAGAGGAAGCGGTAAATCACGGGCGTGACCAGCAAGGCCGCGATGAATGGCTTTCCTCAATGAGTTATTAGCAAGTCAGTAAGGAGAACAAAGTGAGGCGACCGTGCCGGGAGCTAATAGAAGGAAGGAGTCGGGTAGAGCGGGGAAGAAAGGACGTCAAGTCAATTGAATAGTGGATTCCATCAGCAGGGTGGCCGGGACAAAGAAGTCCGAAAACATGGTATTTGGCCGATCAGCCAAGCCAGCCCTACTCGTCTTTGTCTACCCTGGAAAAAGGTTAGCTCATACCCTTTCGTAAGCCGAATAGTAGTTCTTGGACCGGAAGCCATAGTAGAAGTGCAGCCCCCGTTGAGACAATAAGTTAGACATTGGTTCATAGGTGGTACCCCTCACTCAAAGTGAGTGGAAGGGTTCTTCGACCTCGAGCCATCACGCTCTTTTGGACCTGAAGAAGGGAATTCAACCGGCGAGTAGGGCTCCCATTAGTCTATGTCCTGCCCTGGTTAGAAAAGAACTATATCTCGGATAAAGGCGAGCGTTAGTGAGGGCTTACAGCGCCTTGATTAAGGTTCCTCTCCCAAGACTTTTGTGGAGGCGATGGAATCCCAGGGCATAGGCTCGCTACCCAAACGAAGCACCAATGAAAGTCAAGTCGTCTGGTGGGCAGGACGGAAGAGGTCCACTCAACAAACCAAAAAGGATCCAATCCTATCCGAAGGCCAATCTCTCATCTTTTCTTTGCTTGCGGATGATCAGCTGTGAATCCCCGTAGACGATTAGAGGGTCGATGCGCATATCGAACGCAAGCTCTAGGCCGATGATAAGGGACTCGTATTCTGCTGTGTTGTTCGATGTCGCCGATGTGAGGGAAAATGAATAGGGCAGGAGGATCTGTCGAACCCACGGAGCGGTGACCGAAGGGAAGTAAGCCCAAAGGAAGCGCTAGGGAGGTGTGAGGTAAGGCAAGAATAGGGAGTAAGCCCGTAAGGAAGGAGGTGATGTCGACTTAGAAGAAAGACATGCTCCTTTTTGTTTTTATTCTTTTGCGGATGCGTCAGTTCAGACAACAGCAGCAGTACTAGTTACTCGGTTTGATCCAGCAATTTTGATTCCCATTCCGAGACCGGGGAACCTTGATTGAACTAAAGAATCAACAGCTTATTTACTACATTTTTCATACTTAGGTTAGGCAGCGGTTTCAACTTCAAGATCGTAGAGAAGATAGGCTTTGTGCACAGTCACAGCTGTGGTTGGGTAGCCTGCTCCATCCACTCACTAGGAATAGGATCTATCCCATACCCTTTATCGGAGGGGGAGAGGTATCCTATGTGAAATGTCACATCTGCTATCTGTCCCAACCCGGCTCTTGAAGGCCCACCTTTGGTCCCTGATTCGCATCCAACTATTCCAAATGCCACAGAATCCGCACTTGACTTCAAGCCAAGTAGTGCTTTGGCGCATAGCCGTTAAGGAACTCCTGTCCTGGAAGGATTGCATTTTAAATTATTATTAGATAGATGCCTCGGACAGAACATGGAATTGGAATCGGATCTAAGAGGAAAAACAAACAGTAAGGCTAGCTTAGCTGGTACTTATGAAATGAAAGGCGGAGCAAATGGGCTTTTTTTCTAGGTTTTAGGGGCGGGGACTTTTCATTGTCTTTTCTCCGACAACAGTCCGCTCGTAGTGCTCCGACAAAAGTGTTTTCCGACGTGTGCATGAGTTTCTCCGACCTATTTGTATGGTACTTTCCTCTTCTTCTTCATACGCTATTTCCGGTATTGGTTTCCTCGATCATTCTTCGTGTTTACTATGCTAATACACGTCCTCCTTTGTGATCCCGGGGATCATCTTTATCCCAAGGCAATACGATTTGAGTCCGTATTCTTCCCTGGTTTCCTGGTTATCCCAGAATTGGAGACCTTTGACTTGTTTTTGAAATGCCTTTTGTCTTTCCTCTTGGGTTCTTCGTATTTCCTCTTCGCTTGCTATTTCCTCGTAGCCAGGAATTGGTGTTCCTAAGTCAGGTATTATTTGTATTGTTAGTGGGTTAGTTACCTCGGGTATTACTTGTCTTGCCTTTGCAGCAAGTTTTCCTTTCCAGCATACTTGGACTGGCCAAACCGCATAATCTTCTTCCCCCCTGAGGAATAGTCCTCTAAACACAAAGGCGTCATACCCATCGGTCAAAGTGTTAAAAACAGGTATTGCTTTGAACTCGTAGGACAGATTATATTGTTTTGGGTACAACCATACGCTTTGTGGTGCTAGTCTGCTAGGCCTATGGTTTGGTTCCTCTTTTTTTAATGGTATGATGACGAATTAAATTCTCAAATTCCGACTAGTTGTTCCCCGTGTTTCCGGATGACCCTTTTTTTTCTTTGATTGACTTGGTATTGTAATATGCTCATCTTTTTCATGTTGCTCGTTTTGTCCTCATCATAGCAAATCCCGCCGATAGTAATGTAAGTAATATTGTCTACATTTACCTTGTCTTGCTTGTATGACAAATGGAACCCTTTCAGTTGTGTTATTGGCTTGAATTTGTCCCCTATGAGACGTTGATCACAATCTATCTCGTGACTGTATTGGCTTTCCGTTTCGGGGTATTGGGCTGCCATTTGGCCTTCCTCCTCATTATAGTTGAGATGCACGTCGTCGATCATTCTACTATCTGCAAAGGCGCTATTCATGATTCTCCTGACCATGCACCCCCAAAGGGTGAGTACTACTCTCTCTTGCTTGAGGTTCATTAGTTTTTTCCTAAATTGCAGGAGGGTCAATCTTTCTTGAAAGGGCCCCTTCATACATCTTGGTAACACATTTGCGATCATAACGATCGGAACGTTTTTTGTTTTTGTGAATACCCTTGAGTACTTCGAATCGAGTTTACAAGGTTGCCCATCTAATACTCTGAGTAATGTGTTATATAGGGGTGACCCTAATTCCATACCGCCATAGGGTCCTTGCCCCTCCGGTTCATGGAATTCATCAAACAACCATAGATCGTAAAAGTTATGTGCGCCCGTGAAATCATTTCTCCTGACCGTAATAAATCTTCAACACTGTCCCGAGTAGGGAGAATAAAAGGGTTTTTTGTGTGCTGGGGGCTCCGTAAATAAATAACTGTTTCGTTTTGATTGGCCTATGGAAGCATAATTGACACGCCAGCCAGTCAAGCGCTAGATACTTTTCCTGTAACTGTTCTATGCTATACTCTTGCTCGTCCTTGCAGGATTGCGTAAGTAACAATGCGCTGAAATGCATTTTCTTCTCTTTCTTTAACAGTTTGGAGATCGTCATACACGGCTCTCATCGAGGAGTAGTGCGTTAATCCGTATTTCGCCAAGCTTTCGTCTTTATAAATGTCGAGCCAGTCCGATGCCTCGCTCAGCTTTTGAATTCTTTCATCTTTCGCTAGTGTTTGCCTTTTCGCCTCATACTTCTTATGTCTTTTCCTATCTCGTATCATCTGCTTGACTTCTTCGATATCTACTTCCCCCCAAACTGTGGGTTCTTTGTCTTCTTTCAAAACATATTCACACAGGGCAGCCCAAGAATGGTTTGGACATCTAGCTGCGCTCCATCGAACTGCGGGAACTCGTTTCTCAGCTTCTTTATATACTTATCTTTTTTTGTTGTGAGCGCTTGCACTGCGGCATGATAATGAAAGCCTTCAGTCGCGTGTTTTTCCTTTGCGATGATGATGGCCATTGCCTTGGGCAAACACTTTTGAATACCGACTATTAGCTTTTCCTTTTCTATGTTTCTGGTCTCCGCATGGCTGAAAGTCATCAATATGAAGGCGATGAAATCCCTGCTGAAGCTGGCATTGTTCTCGCTGCTTCCGTTCATCGTTGCTATCGGCAGTTTGTTGATTGCTTTCATTTCTTGCTTGCTTTTCCTGATCATCTCACCCCCCCTTTTGTCCCTTTTGGCGTCCTTTGCCTTTGTGACTTGCTCTCTCGTTGGCTCCCCTAGAAATTAAATTTAACTAGTGTTAGATTGTCTGACTGCTACCTACCTTGACCATCTTCCGTTGCTTTCGTGGTTGACTTACCACTTCCTAGATTTTTTCCTGTTTCTTGTCAAGTGAAAATGGAGATTCAAAAATGGTTGGAACCATTTGAACACGACGTTTTTTTGGGGGTCGGCATCCATTATGTGCAAATTGGGTCACATCGTGGATGTACATAATTGGAGATTTTACTCCTACTTCTTCACCTTGAAAACCTTCTTTCCAGCTCAAGATCACTTTCTTCTTTTTCCTGAAATAAGTAGATCCTTTCACTTTCATGACAACTGACTTCAAACCAATCTTTCTGGCGGATCGCCCGACATGTTCCGCTGTTGCTGCAGCAGCATGCCGAGAAAGACGAGACCGCCCCTTTCTTTCCCCCAAACAACCTGCGGAGGCCCCAGTCTTCTTATTCCCCCGAGCATCTGTCACGGTAACAAAGGTCTGATGTTTTTTTGTGAAAAGTAAGACATGGACAAAATCTCTGTTCTTTTTCTGTGAACATTGCTCATCTTCCTCCGAGATGCTCTGTACGAAGTTCATGGACTTGAAACTGCCTGCACCCGCAAGCCCAAGCCTATCCGTTTTGGCCGTTGTTTTTTCCTTCCGCATCCTATGTTCAAAGTGTTGAGAATTTGCTCTTCGTAGCGCTCTCACTCATCGGTCGCTTCTGACATTCATTCCATTTTGCTTTTCTTCGTTCCTTGACTGAGCGTAGCGGGCTCCGCGCCTCGGCTTGAAAGCACATCCTCTTTCTTCTTCTCTTGGCGGTGAGATTCGATGATATGGCTTCTTTGTTCTGTTTGAAAGTCACTGCTGGTTCGAAAATTCTTTCATAAGCAAAAGTCTTACTCTTGTTGGCCGAGTCATTTGGTCTAGTCTAGCCCAACCATTTTTGTTTCTTTTAGAAAAAAGTAGTAGCCACTATCCTCGTCTATTTTCGCCAGGGACATCGAGTCATCACGTTTCTCTCTTTTCGCTGGCTGCTCGACAACTATGGCTTGTAGATTCGCACAGAACAGAAGAAGAAGTTCACTCTGTCTTTCGAGCCTCTGTTTAGCTTCAAAAGAAGGCGCTAGTACAACGTTTGGCGCGTCCCACCCCAACTAACTAGTGCTTGACTTGACTCTCTCCCGCGCCCTATCCAATGAATAAGGAGAAGGCCGGCCTATCGATGACCGAGCCAGTCTGAAACTACTCCTGACCTCACACAACGAGCGAAGTCGAGATGTTGATGAGAAAGGGGCGAGTATCAAGGCGACCGGAGGGAGCTTTGAACGCAACTATGGATCCTTACGAATACAAGAGTGGTTTTTTTTTGGGTATAGCAGGACTTGAACCTGCGACCATTAGGTTAAAAGCCCAATGCTCTACCAACTGAGCTATACACCCGATTTGACAACGGTGCGGAAAAGAAAAGAGGGCTTAACAGCCCCTTTTCTTCTTATCATATCACAAGGGCGCGGCTCTGTATGAGGCTCGTACTGCGGAGCAGGATGGGAGTCCTTTCCACTCATTGAAGATTCTATCTATAAAAGAAGGTCAACGGGGGAGACTACAGTAGCTTTCACTGAGACTATCTACGAAAAAGGTAAGGTCGTCTTTCTTTCCGGCGGGTTCGACCGAAAGGAGCTGTGTTCTATGGTTTGACGTTGTTCCGGTCGAGCACTCTCTTTTCTTTGTACCGTCTGACCAACCCGCGAAGGGTTGTGAGGCGAGCGAAGTGAGTCAATTTGTAAGTCTTAGCTTGAAACGGCTTCTCTTCTGAAAGTATATCCTCAAGGCTAGTTCGTAAGCAGTATTCTAGTCTACATTAGGGAAGTTGTCAAGCTAGTGATGTTAGCTTGATTTCCTTCGAAGCCGAGATAGAAAAAAGAGATAGTCAGTGCTTTGGCTACTAGAGATGGAACCGGATAGCTCTTTCATCCATGACCCGAGAGTCCCTCTAATATGTCGGCCTACTTTCTTTGGCAGGTTCACAGTGGAAAGTGGATCAGGC
>JAYESA010000940.1:55000-60000 GCA_036927795.1 Iris macrosiphon | reverse complement strand
TCAAGTCGACCCGCTAGAGCGGTTAATGAAAATGCTAGAAGAGCAACGACAAAGAGACGATGCCCGCCAAGCCAAGCTCGAGAGTAATCTAGAGACCCGATTCTCAGTCCAACAGAAGCAGGTCGATACCCTGCATCAGATCGTTCAGACTTTGGCTGCCAACCATTCCGCCGCAACAGCAGCGACTCCGGTGGAACAGCCCGTGCTTGAAGTGGAGACGCCTCAAATCCCAAGGCCGAGGGACGTGATTGCCTTCAACTTGGGCCAATTCAAGAAAGTCTGCAACACCCCGTTCAACGGGACTGAGGACCCGGTGGTAGCTCTAGATTGGCTAGCAGAACTTGAAGACCACTTCACTCTGCTAGAGGTCCCCGAAGATAGGCGCGTCGCCTGCGCGCAACTGCAGCTCCGCCTCGACGCACACGATTGGTGGGACGTGCATCGACGATCTCTCCAACTTGATCACGGAGAGGAGGCGATCTCGTGGACGACCTTTCGTGCCGCGTTTGAAGAGGAGTTTATACCGCCTCCAGTACAACGCAAAATGGAAAATGACTTCGTGCAGCTGAGGCAGGGCAGTATGACAGTTAAGCAATACTCCGCCGAGTTCAACCGACTCTCGAAGTTCGCTAGGGCCTATTTACCTGATGTAGCGAGCCGAGCTAGAAGGTTTGAAGGTGGACTACGCCCTGCCATCTATTCGCACGTAGTCAACAATCAGTACGGAACAATGCGTGAAGTCATGAATCACGCCTTGTCGCTCGAACCACTCTATCCTCACGTTTCCACCGGCGCTGTGCATACCTACAATCACAAACGCCAAGGCAGCGAGGGAGGAAACAACGCTGCAAAGCGTCACAATGATGGCGGAAAGCAGAAGACAAATCCCAACCAAACATGTAACTTCTGTAGGAAGCCAGGGCACCTGTTCAAGGATTGTCGAAAGCGACTCGGGAATTGCCTCCGTTGTGGTGATCCAACCCATCGGGTGGATGCTTGTCCTGTCCCGGATCGCCGCCCTCGACATAATAATCCCTAACGGTAAGTTCTACCCTAAGTTTCGGGACGAAACTTCCAATTAGTTGGGTAGGATGTAGCGCCCCGTTCTCCCGGTGCGGAGAGCGCGGCTAAGAAACACAAGACGGTATCGTTCGATCGGGATAGATTGAATTAAGAACTCGTCCTCGTTATGGATTTGTTTCTTCGGAATCGATTCCCATATTCAGTGGACTGCGCCCCAAGGATCGTCTTAGCGGCAGAGTCAGGAGGGACCTCTCCGCTGCTATCTTTTATTGCCTCGATTTTCGATGTCGCTTGTTGCTTTCGTGCTTTGAGTTGGTTTTGGGATTTGCTTGTTTTCCTTGAACGGCTTCGATGGTTTTCATTGTTTTCGTTCATTGAACTGCACTTCAATTCCGAGATTGGAAAGAGAGGAAGAAGTATTAATCGAGCTGTTCGTGTGCAGGTGAACGAGCAGTAGGCGGCTTGCGAACGGAGTCGTGAAGCGCCTCTTTCCTTCTTCTTTCCAAAATCTAAGTGAGTGGCTACCAACCCGATTAGCTAGCTCTGCTTCCGAGCTTCATTCCTTCGCCCCGATCAAACGATACCAAGTAATAATAAAAGAAACCAAGATAAAAGAGAATAGACTTGGTTAATACTGCTTGTCAATCAAACTGTGAACGGTTACTTACTTGCATGCTTGTTCGCTCGGAAATATTTATCATATGCATAATACAAGTTAGAATGTATGCTCTTCTTTAAATTATGCTATGAACATACTCATCCTGAATGCAATAATCTGATAGGGAGACTATGCCAAAGTAGCTCTCCTCCTGTTACTGTCCCGTGCCTGTTATTGCCCTGATTTGCCTCAACTGCTAACTTAGTGTATATGTTGATCACGGACAACTTGTGCACAAGGCCCTTAGTTCCTGCGGACGGTCGCTGGGGCACTGGCACCGATCCGATCCGGGCGGGAACTCTCCTGTTTAGTCATCCTGTGCAAGGACGGAATGGCGTGCAGCACTCCTGTGCTCTCGCTGCATACCATCCTCGTCAGTGACTAAAATTGGTCCAATATGGCATCCAGCCAGTGATCCCCTGTATATTTAAACCTGTTGCATACTAACTTGTGTCTTCGTTTCAGGGAAGGCATGGTAAGTATTGTGCAGGTAATTCAGACGGTCAGGTAAAATCCACCGAACGGTGGCATGTTCATTTCAGTAAATTCAATATGCTGCTTAACTGTAAATGAACTAAGGCAAGATAGAAACCAACCAAATATGCATGCTTCACTAAACAACGTGTTGATTGGTATAGTCAGGCTAGCTCGCCTTCACCAGCATGTTTCGATATGCTGACCCTCGTTGAAACAGGTTCTCCGCACCAAGGCGAACCGAGCGAGGAGCCGAAGTCGTCTTCCCGATCCAGTCCAGCTGTTAGCGAAATCTTCATCGCGCCTCGAAGCATTTTGAAGTCCGAAGCTGCAACTCTTCATACACAAATGCAGCTTCGTGGCAAGGCGATCCTCCAGCCGGGAGGTCCTTATCGTTTTGAGTTTATAAAAGGATGTAATGCAAAGGACTGCTATCTCATTTTGAGTCAACCCTTTTGTAAGCCGTTCGGCATATTAGCTGACTCGTTCAAGAGTTTGTAATAGATGTTCATTATCAATAAAGAGAACTTTTCTATGTTTCAAATCTGTGTTTCAATTTATCTGCGTACTCTGAGTATGTGCTTGCTATGCAAATCATTAAAAAGCCTTGTGCGGGCGCAACTCCAGGCCCGCACGGCGGTCACGGCTCGGGGGACGCCTCGGGGCGTGACAAACCGTGGGTGTATCGGACGCGCGGGGCCGGAGAACCCACGAGTTGCAGCATATTTGGCCGCACGCGAACATATTCCGTGCACGGGGGCAGACAAACTTAGCAAACGCACCAGTTTCTGCGCACGCACGCAGTTTCTGTGCACGGGCGTGGGGCTGACAGGGTGTACCGGCCGCCCGGGGGCAAGGCACCGAGCAGTTTCTGCGCACGGGGGCAGACCAACTTAGCAAACGCACGGGGGCAGACAAACTGTGCAAACGGAGCAGTTTCTGCGCACGCAAGCAGTTTCTGTGCACGGGGGCAGACAAACTGTGCACGGGGGCAGACAAACTGTGCAAACGGAGCAGTTTCTGCGCACGCAAGCAGTTTCTGACAAACTGTGCAAACGGAGCAGTTTCTGCGCACGCAAGCAGTTTCTGTGCACGGGGGCAGACAAACTGTGCACGGGGGCAGACAAACTGTGCAAACGGAGCAGTTTCTGCGCACGCAAGCAGTTTCTGTGCACGGGGGCAGACAAACTGTGCGAACGGTAGCAAACGCACCAGTTTCTGCGCACGCAAGCAGTTTCTGTGCACGGGCGTGGGGCTGTCGGGGTGTATCGGCCGCACGGGGCAGAGCAACGCTGCAGTTGCAGCACATTCTGCGCACCCAACAAGTTTATGTGCACGGGGGCGGGGCTGACAGGGTGTATAGGCCGCACGGGGCAGACAAACCGTGCGGTTGCAGCACTTCCTGCGCACGCAAGCAGTTTCTGTGCACGGTCGTGGGGCTGACAGGGTGTAGCGGCCGCCCGGGGGCAAGGCAGCGAGCAGTTTCTGCGCACGGGGGCAGACAAACTTAGCAAACGCACCAGTTTCTGCGTACGCAAGCAGTTTCTGTGCACGGGGGCAGACAAACTGTGCACGGGGGCAGACAAACTGTGCAAACGGAGCAGTTTCTGCGCACGCAAGCAGTTTCTGTGCACGGGGGCAGACAAACTGTGCACGGGGGCAGACAAACTTAGCAAACGGAGCAGTTTCTGCGCACGGGGGCAGACAAACGTAGCAAACGCACCAGTTTCTGCGCACGCAGGCAGTTTCTGTGCACGGGCGTGGGGCTGTCGGGGTGTATCGGCCGCACGGGGGCAGACAAACTTAGCAAACGCACCAGTTTCTGCGCACGCAAGCAGTTTCTGTGCACGGGGGCAGACAAACGTAGCAAACGGAGCAGTTTCTGCGCACGGGGGCAGACAAACTTAGCAAACGCACCAGTTTCTGCGCACGCAAGCAGTTTCTGTGCACGGGCGTGGGGCTGTCGGGGTGTATCGGCCGCACGGGGCAGAGCCACGCTGCAGTTGCAGCACATTCTGCGCACCCAACCAGTTTGTGTGCACGGGGGCGGGGCTGACAGGGTGTACAGGCCGCACGGGGCAGAGAAACCGTGCGGTTGCAGCACTTCCTGCGCACGCAAGCAGTTTCTGTGCACGGGCGTGGGCCTGACAGGCCGTATCGGCCGACCGGGGGCGAGCAACGTGAGCGGCCCGCGGCAGATTCTGCGCCCCGCGGCAGTTTCTGCGCCCCGCGGCAGATTCTGCCCACGGCGTGGGCCTGACACGCTGTATCGCGCGCACGGTTTCGCGTTGCGGCGCGGCGCAAAAAATGACAAGCTCCTCGGGCACTTTGGTCCCCCCTAGTCAGCCCCACAATAAAACTGCAAATCTATTATAGGGGGAAGGTGGTGTTCGCGGAGGGTTTCGTCGCGCGCGACGGGCCCGTCCGCACGGAGGCGAGGATTTCGACGACCCCGTGCTCCACGATGCGTCCACCGCGGCTGACCCGTGCGCGCGGCGCCGCGCTGAGGCGACCCGCGCATCGAGCGGCGGCATCGCTCGAGCGAGGCGAAGGATTCCAGGGGCGCGGTGCGCTGCGTTGCAGCAGTTTCTGCGCGCGCGCTGCGGTCCCCCTGCTGTGCGACAGAAACAGCCGCGTCTCGTGGCTGCTCCTTGCCCCCGTGCGGGCGGGGGGTTGGGCAAGTTTCCTCTAGAAATGACAAGCTCCTCAAGCACTTTGGTCCCCCGGAGTCAGCCCCACAATAAAACTGCAAATCTATTATAGGGGGAAGCAGTGTGTTGGGCTGAAATTTGAGGCGGGCAACGAAATGCGAGCGGACCAAAGGCAGCGCGGTGCGAACGAAATC
>JAYESA010000940.1:15000-22500 GCA_036927795.1 Iris macrosiphon | reverse complement strand
GATGCTGCCGGCGCGGCCGGGGACGCAGCGCGCGCCGACCACGGCGTGCCCCCTCGGGGGCACCAGCGCGCTCCTGGCACCGGCCTGCGGGCTCCCCATCCGACCCGTCTTGAAACACGGACCAAGGAGTCTGACATGCGTGCGAGCCGACGGGTGCCTAAACCCGGAAGGCGCAAGGAAGCTGATGGGCGGGATCCCCCTCGCGGGGTGCACCGCCGACCGACCCCGATCTTCTGTGAAGGGTTCGAGTGGGAGCATGCCTGTCGGTGTCACGCCCCGATTTCGGCTATTCGATAATCGTCCCCCGGGCGTGATGCCGTGCACGCGTAGGGCGCGCGTGCACAAGGCCTTAGGCATAAGGATATTTTTAGAACAATGCAACAGAGTAGAAATATAAGATAACACAAGGTTGAGGCATAGAAAAGTTTCTCTTTTATTCATAATGGACATCTTTTTACATTGCTTGACTCAAAAGTATAAAATGCCCACGGGCTTACAGACTTGGACACAAAATGAGATAGCCGATCCATACATTATGTCCCTTTACATAGATTCAAAAAAACACAAAATCCACCTTGGGTGCGAGTAAGCACCATCGCCTTAGCGATATTCAGCAACGGAGAGAGAGTGAAAGGCTTCGAGCTTGAGCCTTCAAAAGTCTTGGCCACGAACCGCCAAGGATCCCAAAATGTTCGGAGTGAGCTTCAGTTCCTCGCCGCGTCGCCTTGCGCCGGGGAACCTGCTACAACGAGGGTCAGTACTTCGGAAAGTACTGGTGAAGGCTAGCTGCTCAACTTTACCAAGCTCAAGAGATATGATCTAATGAGTATGCTACAATTATTTGCTTAGGTGGGTTTCTATTCTTGCCTAGATCAGATTTCATTTAGCAGGTATGCAAGAACAAAATAACATAACTTCACATGCCACCGTTCGGTGACTTTACCTGTCCCGTCTGAACCACCTGTACAACTTACCATAGCCTTCCCTGCCACGAAGACATAGTTAGTCTGCACAGTTTAAATATACACAACATCTTTTGGTTGGACGGGGGATGGGTCGGCTGACATTCCGCCTCAGGTAGCTAGCCTTTGGCGGACGCACGGACCCATCCAAGCGCTAGGACTACACTAGCAAATGTTCTACCCAGGTCGAAGCGGTCCCGGTGCCCCGGCGAC
This sequence comes from Iris macrosiphon, assembly GCA_036927795.1. NCBI lineage: Eukaryota > Viridiplantae > Streptophyta > Magnoliopsida > Asparagales > Iridaceae > Iris > Iris macrosiphon. The sequence continues at coordinate 21,325 of JAYESA010000940.1, read as the reverse complement.
CGTTCGTAGAACGTTACCCCTTGTATACAAGTTTGTCCAACACCAACTCACTAAACCCATAGTTAACACCTAAGGATTTAAAGAAACGGCATGTACGGAACCGCTTCACTGTGCTACCATAATCGACCAACAAGTTATATGCAATAACATTTAGCAGTTTTAAGAAGAATAACTTGTGCTATAAATAAGTGCCGATCAATTAATATACCCAACGAACGTGCATGCATCAATGAATTTATGCAAGGTTCTGAATGACAAGCAATGAATGTTCCAAGCCTACTTTTTATCTTTTCATTCAACTTTATATATTTGGTATCGTTTGAATGAATGCACAACTGAGTCAATCTTTATTATGAACGGAGCCCTTGGTAAGAAGGTGCTTATCGAAATAGAGCCACTCACAAGTTTGTTGAATAGGAAGAAGAAGGAGAGACCTCTAAGACTCCGCTCGCGCGTCGTCTACACGATCACCTGCACGCACCAACAGACGATCAATACCTCCTGCTTCGGTCTCCAAGGCTCGATACGAAATGCGAAATCCTAAGAACGAAAGAAATGAAATCCATTGAAACCGTTCAAGAAAACGCAAGTCATAAAACCAACAAAAAGGCAACCAAGCGGCACGAAAACGGACAAGAAACCAACGCAACGGAAAGGCCCCTCTCGACTCTGCCGCCGAGTCCATCCTCGAGGCACAGTCCGTCGTATATGGGACCTGATTCCGAAGAAACCAATCCATAACGAGGAAAGGATCTTAATTCAATCTGTCCCGTTCGGACGGTCGTAAGTATTCCTTGGCCGCGCTCCCCGAATAGGGGGAACGGGGCATTACATCATAACCATCCAAAAGAAAGTTTCGTCCCGAAACTTAGGAATAGAACCTACCCCTAAGGAATAATGAGGGGAACCTTTCCCTCATATCAGCTTCAAGTTCCCAGGTCGACTCCTCGACCGAATGGTTCTGCCACAGGACGCGCACTAGCGAGACGGTTCGGTTCCGCAACTGCTTCTCTTTACGATCCAAAACTTGGACAGGCTCTGCTGCGTACGACAAGTCCGCTTGCAGATTCAACTGACCCAAGTCGACTATGTGGTTCGGGTCATGTACAAACTTTCTCAGCTGTGAAACGTGAAAAATATTGTGTACTTCTGATAGGGCAGGCGGCAAAGCAACTTGGTAGGCGACCGGAGTAACCCGCTTGAGAATTTCAAACGGTCCAACAAATCTTGGACTTAACTTTCCTTTTACTCCGAATCGCATAACTCCGCGCATAGGCGAGACTTTCAAGAACACATGGTCCCCTTCAAAGAATTCAAGGGGGCGACGTCGAGCATCGGCATAACTCTTTTGTCGGCTTTGTGCTGTCTTCAACCGTTCACGAATCAACCGAACTTTTTGTACGGTTTGTTCAACCAGCTCCGGCCCTAGGATTTGCCGTTCTCCGACTTCGTCCCAGCAGATTGGTGACCTACACTTCCGCCCATACAAAGCCTCGTACGGAGCCATCTCGATGCTGGACTGATAACTATTGTTATATGCAAATTCCGCCAGCGGCAGGTAGACGTCCCAACTTGACTTCGAATCGATCACGCAGAGGCGCAACATGTCTTCTAGTATCTGATTCACTCGTTCCGTCTGACCATCGGTTTGTGGATGATAGGCTGAGCTAAACTTCAACTTGGTCCCCATCGCCAGCTGAAGGCTCTCCCAGAAACGCGAGATGAATCGCCCGTCCCGATCTGATACTATAGAAACTGGCACTCCATGCAGCCGGACTATCTCGTCAAGGTAGGTCTGGGCGAGGCGATCGGCGCTCCAAGTACTTTTGATGGCAAGGAAGTGTGCAGACTTGGTTAACCGGTCGACGATAACCCAGATCGCGTCGTTCCCCCGTTGCGTCCTTGGCAGGCCAACAATAAAATCCATGCAGATGTGCTCCCACTTCCATTCCGGGATAGCAAGATTTTGCATCTCTCCGCCCGGCCTCTGATGCTCTGCTTTCACCCTTTGACAGGTTATGCATTGGGACACAAAGAGTGCAACATCTTTCTTCATGCCTTGCCACCAGAAGGTCGTTCGGAGGTTTTTATACATCTTCGTGCTCCCGGGATGGATCATATAGGCTGCGTAATGAGCTTCCGCAAGGATCTCCTTTCTAAGTTCTGAATCATCGGAGACGCATAGCCTTCCATTCACCCGCAACGCCCCATTTTCATCAACTGCAAAGTCCTTCGCCTTCCCCGCTAGAATCTGCTCGTGCATCTTCTTTAGGAAAGGGTCGTCTTTCTGAGTAGATGTGACTCGCTCTATTAGGTTGGGTACGAATCGCATTTGAGCGACCCGCGCGCCACGATATCGGATTCGGAGTTCGATGCCCAACTCTTCTAAGTCCCTTCGTAACCTGCGATCGACTGACAGAGACCCAACGAAGATCCGACTCAGAGCATCCGCTACAACGTTCCCTTTTCCAGGCGTGTAGTCTATCGTCAAGTCGTAATCTTTTATCAATTCTAGCCAACGGCGCTGACGAAGGTTGAGGTCCGTTTGAGTGAATAAGTACTTTAAGCTTTTGTGATCAGTATAAATTCGGCAAGGCACTCCATAAAGGTAGTGTCGCCACAATTTCAGGGCAAAGACAATTGCCGCTAACTCCAGGTCGTGTGTAGGATAATTTTTCTCGTGCTTCTTCAGTTGCCTGGAGGCATAGGCTATCACTCGATCTCGCTGCATAAGTACACACCCCAAGCCTTGTCCGGACGCGTCGCTAAATATTTGGAATCCCGAGATCTCGTCTGGTAATGCAAGTAACGGGGCAGAGGTGAGGCGATGCTTTAACTCTTTAAACGAAGCTTCGCAGTCGGCGGACCACTCAAACGCGACTCCCTTTTGTGTGAGGCGAGTCAGAGGTAATGCAAGTTTGGAAAAATCCTTCACGAACCGTCTGTAGTAGCCCGCTAACCCGAGGAAGCTTCGAATCTCGCTAACGGATGCAGGTCGCTTCCACTCGACAATGGCCTCCACCTTCTTCGGATCGACTGAGATGCCTCCCGCAGAAATGATGTGCCCGAGGAAAGATACACTACTTAGCCAGAATTCACACTTACTCAGCTTAGCATATAGCTGGTTGTCCCGAAGAGTTTGTAGCACGGTCCGCAAGTGCTCTGCATGTTCTTCCTCACTCTTCGAATACACCAAGATATCATCGATGAATACTACTACAAACTTATCGAGGTAGGGCCGGAACACAAGGTTCATCAAACTCATAAAGGCAGCGGGGGCATTGGTTAGTCCGAACGGCATCACCAGGAACTCATAATGGCCATAGCGAGTTCGAAAAGCTGACTTTGGCACATCGTCTTGCTTGATCTTTAGTTGGTGATAGCCCGAACGGAGATCAATTTTAGAGAATACCGTGGCAGCCTGCAACTGATCGAAGAGATCGTCTATTCTTGGAAGAGGATACTGGTTACGAATGGTTGCTTTATTCAATTCTCGATAGTCGATGCAGAGCCGCAACGAGCCATCCTTTTTCTTCACGAATAGTACTGGGGCACCCCACGGAGATACACTAGGCCGAATGTATCCTCGATCTAGCAAGTCTTGCAACTGTACTTTAAGCTCTTTCAATTCTGCCGGGGCCATTCGATACGGTGTCTTGGAAATTGGTCGAGTTTCTGGGAACGTGTCTATAGTAAACTCTGTCTCTCGATCGGGCGGCATGCCTGGCAACTCGTCGGGGAACACATCAGGAAAATCCGCCACAACGGGGATAGACTCAACGTTTGCGCAATCTTGCCGAGTGTCTCGAACGGACGCTAAGTACCCTTCGCAGCCGGAGTGAATCATCCGTCGAGCAGACATTGCTGAGATCACCATACAGGCATTCGACGCTTTCGACTCAGGACTGCACGTGAAGCAAAACTCGGTCTCGTCGGGTAAACGAAACACTACTTCCTTTTTCGCACAGTCGATTGTAGCTGAACAAGCGCCGAGCCAATCCATCCCCAGAATAAGATCGTAGTCCCTTATGTCTAGAACTATCGCATCTAATGACAATCTCCGTCCCCCGATGCAAATGTTACCTTCACGACAGACTAAGCGAGCCGATAGATCTACTCCCGAAGGAGTGCTAACACTTAGGTTTAAGCCTAGCGGTGTCATAGGGAATTTGTGTTCGGCGGCAAAATCTGCCGAAATGAAGCTATGTGTTGCACCAGAATCAAACAATACTCGAGCAGGTACATTATTAAAAAGTAATATACCTGACACCGTCGTGTTTGACGCGAGTGCCTCGTCCCGAGTCAAGGCATAGACTCGGCCCTGAGCATTTGGCGGTGCCTGGTTTGCTCGTTGAGTTTGCCCCTGACCCTGAGGCTCTTGGTTTTGTTGATGCTGCTGCTCTTGCCCGCTAGCACGACAGTTCACTGCCATGTGGCCCTGACGACCGCATTTAAAGCATGAACCATTGAACACCCGACAGTTCCGTGCGATGTGTCCTGTACGATTGCATCGGTGGCAGACGGCTTCGTTACCCCTTCCCGGGTTTGCTCCCTGTTTACCGCCGTTGTTGGGGCGCTTCTGCGCGTTGTTTCCTCCTGTGTTGGCATGACGCTTGTGATTGTTATTTTGCACAGCGCCGGTGCGAACTGGAGGATACTGCGACTCAAGGGACAGTGCATGATTCAAGGACTCCCGCATGGTACGATATTGAGTCACTACGACGTGAGCACGGATGGAAGGTCGTAGCCCGAGCTCGAACTTTCTTGCACGACTTTCGGCATCAGCGAGCTGAGACTTGGCAAATTTTGCAAGTCGGTTGAATTCTGAAGCGTATTGACGTACCGTCATGTCCCCTTGCTTCAGTAGGGCAAATTCGTCTTCCTTTTCGCGACGGACGGCGGGTGGAAGGTATTCCTCCACGAAGGCCTTGCGAAACACGGACCAGGAGATAGCCGTTGTGCCACCTTCACTCAGAATAGCTTGCTTGTGCACATCCCACCAATCATGTGCATTTTGTCGGAGCTGAAGCTGGGCACACGCTACCTTCTTGGTCTCGTCTAGGCACAGCGCTTCGAAGTGGTCTTCCAACTCGACCAGCCAATCCATCGCTAAGGAAGGGTCCTCGGTGCCTTTAAACGTAGCACGGCACATCTTCTTGAATTCTGATATTGAGACGATTGACCCGTTCTCGCCTGAGGGTAAGGTACCCTGAGAATTCTGCGGTCCGGTGGCTTCAGCAACTATAGGCATGGTTGCGGGGGCGGATGCAGAATGATTGTTGGCGACCATATTCGTCACCATTGTTTGCAGGCTATTCATCTGCTTTTGCTGTGTATCCGCCTGAAGTCGCTGCGCCACGAATTGAGCTTCAATCCGTGACTCAAACTGACTCTGCCGTAGTTCAGCTTGTTTCTGCTGCGTCTCCATCAGACGCATCATTCGCTCGAACGGATCGGCAGAGGGTGCGACAGCTGGACTCCCAGAGCTGCCCGAGGTGCCTGAACTACTCGCTTGCACTTGCGCCACCATCTGCGCTTGTGCACCCGGCTCGGAAGTCGTTCCTTGAAAGGAAAGTAACTTGTATTAGTCTCAAGGTATATTATGGACTCACTGTATGGAACGTATCTCATTTTGGCCAAGCGATTTCAAGGGTCTACTCGAAAGGAACAAGGTCCTCTTTAGAAACTTTCTTGTGAGATCAAAGGATCTGAAGCATGCTCTGATACCAATATGTCACGCCCCGATTTCGGCTATTCGATAATCGTCCCCCGGGCGTGATGCCGTGCACGCGTAGGGCGCGCGTGCACAAGGCCTTAGGCATAAGGATATTTTTAGAACAATGCAACAGAGTAGAAATATAAGATAACACAAGGTTGAGGCATAGAAAAGTTTCTCTTTTATTCATAATGGACATCTTTTTACATTGCTTGACTCAAAAGTATAAAATGCCCACGGGCTTACAGACTTGGACACAAAATGAGATAGCCGATCCATACATTATGTCCCTTTACATAGATTCAAAAAAACACAAAATCCACCTTGGGTGCGAGTAAGCACCATCGCCTTAGCGATATTCAGCAACGGAGAGAGAGTGAAAGGCTTCGAGCTTGAGCCTTCAAAAGTCTTGGCCACGAACCGCCAAGGATCCCAAAATGTTCGGAGTGAGCTTCAGTTCCTCGCCGCGTCGCCTTGCGCCGGGGAACCTGCTACAACGAGGGTCAGTACTTCGGAAAGTACTGGTGAAGGCTAGCTGCTCAACTTTACCAAGCTCAAGAGATATGATCTAATGAGTATGCTACAATTATTTGCTTAGGTGGGTTTCTA
>JAYESA010000939.1:55000-72500 GCA_036927795.1 Iris macrosiphon | reverse complement strand
TAAATTTTACCGGTTTGACCCGTTCGACCTAGAATAACCCTAGAAGCTTGTTTTTAGTTATTTTATATTAGTTTAACTCTTTAGAACCCCGTTTAATCTTATTTTTCGTAATAGGTTCTTGCGACGCCAGTCCGGATCTCGATCCTCATCAGTTGCTCAAGACGTCAGGCGAGTACCTACCTCTGATCGTTTTTGTTTCATGATAGCATTTATATCACCTATTCTAGAACTGTAATACTTAATTCTGACACATTGTTTCATGAGTTGGTACTAATTGGATCCCGTCATGAGATGTTATCCCCCTTGCCGTATTCAGCGGGTACTCTATCACGTGTATTTCATCATGTGCTTCGGGTATTGATTCTCATGTGCTTTGTGTGCTCTCATCTTTCATGTGCGCAAGTTATTTATCATGTACATAGCGTATCGTGGTTTGATCCAAGAGTATTAGTAGGAGAGGGGAGTAGCAGTTGGCTATGTGATCAAAGCCAAACAGTATTTATGTGTAGGTCGGTTATACAACTCACGCATAACAGAGTTATCATAGATTATTCATGTACAACCTAAGCCGATCACATAACGAACTTGTGCTCAAGGTACTTGGCTAGTATTCCTATTTTCTCACATGCAGTTACTTTCCTACTACTTGTATTGTTCTCCAGTTTTATATTGCAGCTACTTTATCTGTTCCACCATGTATTTATTTTCCTGTGCATCTTGTATACTTTTCTATTGCTAGTCATATACACCTTACCATGTATTTGGAGTTACTTTTAGAGTTATGTACTTTGCTCCAGTCCTGACTGGGCATATTTTTTTCAGAGGATCCTGAGAACTTTTGCCCGACATTCTACGGGCCGGGCATCGAGGAGTATTGTGACCCAGAGTTTGAGGAGGAGTCCATCGAGGAGACGCCATTAGCACCCTAGTTAGCTAGGTAGATTTTCCTGGGTTATTTCTAGTTGATATTTTGGATGACTGTACTGTATTTATTATTTTATTGCTTCTGTGATATTGTAGACTTTAGACTTGGACTGTATATTGGATATTGTACTTGCTCTTTATTTCTTTGTTTCATTGTTGATATCTTATCGTGCTTTTACTCTTCCTCTAGTTATTGTGATTGAGTATTCAAATATATATATATATATATTGCATGGTTGCCCTCCTTTTGGAGAGGTTATATTGACTGGTCATTGTGAGATATAGATATTGTGACCTAGAACGGACCCATACAGCGTTCTACCGTCGATTCTGCGGCGTAGGCTGGACGTACCCACGACTCATGCCCAATTTTTTGGGTACGGGTCATAACACATTTTTGGTGGTGGCCCATGCAGGTCTAGTCTCTAGGTCTACCTGTGATAGGATATAGGATATAGGCTGAGAGAGAGTGTGCTCAATCACAACTAGGACCCTTCCTGATTTTTGCTATCTTTAATTTTTCTGAAATTATTTTCTTTTGCAATATTAGTGTCCTTCTTTGATGATATCGTATCTTGCACCGTATTGACTTCTTTTAATCTGTGTTTAGGATGCCTCCGAAGACACGGTCTCAGCATACCGTTCTAGCAGCTGCCATCGAGAGGTCTGCTACCTCTCGTCCTGCTCAACTTCAGGAAGCCGCTACCGCTCCACTCGCTACTCCTGCGGTCGAGGGAGCATCCTTTTCTCTCGGAGATTCTCTTACTCCTATCGATCCAAAAGCTACACCAGTTGTTCCGGTGGTACCTCCTCCACCACCGCCTACACCAGTTGATGTCGTACAGTTGTTTGCATTCTTCAGAGAGATGATGGACGTGCAGCACCGCTACGTGGACATGATGAAGATGGGAATTGAGAATGCTCATCAGGTGGCCATGACGGAAGTGGACAGAGTGGCCCAGATCCAGCCACAGGCAGAGCAGGCTCAATATCTGAGGCCAGGCACTATTATTGACTTTCAGAGGATGCGGCCTAAGGAGTTTCGGGGTACGGAGGGGATCCTGTACGCGAATGACTAGATCGAGCACATTGAGGGCATCTTTAGGCTGGTACTGATCCCAGCCAGTATGCAGATTGAGGCAGCGGGCAGTCAGATGTTCAATCTTGCCCTTACTTGGTATCGCACAGATACGAGGATAGCGGTACCAAGACTGACTTGGAAGGCTTTCAAGAAGCTTTTCAAGGAGAAGTTCTTTCCGGATATGGCTTTCAGTGCTTTGGAGAGCCAGTTTGAGGCACTCATCCAGGGGAGCATTCTGGTGGACGAGTATGCAGCAGAGTTCTGTCGTCTGGGCAGATTTAAAGAGGCTTTGAGACAGGCAGCGAAGGTGCAAAAGTTCCACAGGGTTTGGTCATGGCGGTCAAGTCCTTGACTAGGAGTGACCGCGAGGCAACCTTCGAGCAGATAGTGAGTGATGCTTAGAGGGCAGAGGATGACTTAGAGCTGAAGACTAAGAGGAGTAGAGATACTTCTGGAGCAGGCAGTAATGCAGGCCCGGCCAAGAGGTCGTTCTAGCAGACTCAGCAGCACTAGGGTCAGGGTCGTACGCCCTTCCTGCAGGCGCCCCAGCAGCAGAGGCAGGGACAGCAGCAGGGTCAAAGGCAACCCATTATTTTTCCTTTCTGTAGGAAGCCGGGGCACGGATGGGACATTTGCAGAAAGAGGCTGGGCAGATATTTGTTATGTGGCACAGCAGATCACCAGGTAAAGGTTTGTCCTTCAGCACTTGCTCTTACAGCTCAGGGCAGAGGAGCCACTCAGAGGGGACCAGCTAGAGCACCTGCAGCACAGCAGAGAGGACAGCCCTTGCCGACTCAGTAACAGAGGTTTGCTCAGCACCAGCAGCAGCACCGAGGAGGACAGCAAGGGCAAGCTTTTGCCCTGACTATAGACGAGGCCGAGTGTCATGCCCTAGTCCCAAAAAAATACGTAGGACTAGGACACGTAAGCATGCCAGCCGCATGGATATGGCGACTCCAATATATGGAAACCAAATCCACACGTACGCTGTAATATGAATATCAAATCCACAAGTGGTATAATATGTAACACAAGTCACAGGGTAAAATCAAAATCTCATCCACCAAAATTATATAGAAATAAATAACCAGTATCTATGAAACTAGATCTCAACAAGAAGTATCTAAAGATGATAGTTGGGTGGAAACAAATCCACTACCAACTCAAATGGAGAAGTAAATACAATATAAGTACAACTCACTCAAACAATATAAGTACCAGCTACCAATCACGGCTCGAAGAGAAGACATCCACGAAGCATCTATATCCTTCCAAATCTGCGCTCCTGCAAATACTCAAGAACAGGTACACCTGGCAGCGGACCAGGTCCTTAGAGGGACATAACAAGAATACTTAAACACATGCCATAAAGTACTGAAATAAATATCCAATGGGTGACCTAACCATCTAAGTGAAATGCACTTTGAGGACAACTTGAGTATATGGGAAAGTGTAGGCTAGACATATGCTGACGTAATTCACCAGTCGTGACAACTGGCTAATATATGCCACACATGCCCCCATAGGAGGGCGCTCAGTAATAACGTCCATCTCCGAAGAGCATGGCATCTGTATAATATAACATCCATATCACCCCGAAGAGTGTGGCATCAGTGTAGTATATATCGTCCATATCACTCCGTCGAGTGTGGCATCAGTGTAAAGGAAGTGGGGTGTCCCATACGCCTACAAGTTGTCCTCCCCGCCCGATGATCTAAGCATGTTGTATCCACAACACGCGTCATAGTCTATCACTAGAACAGTAGCCCATCCTTACAACCAAACAAGGACAAGGATCGGGCCATTGTATCATGACAGTCTATGCTCCACCTACTAATAACTGCTAAGTCTTCTAACATGCATCACTATTAGCAGTTATACCCTATCCGTCGCACGCCTACACGTACAGGTGGCCAACCACATACGCAGGACCGTGCCCTACATGAGACTCACAACACGTGTACGAAAATGTGTCAAGGCCTGGGAGTCATACCAATAACTCCACACTTTAGGTGGGTCCACTAGACACTAGGTTAGACACTATCCTAACGTCAACGCATCCGTTGACTGCACCCGAGTCTCTCTCGGACGCGCACAATTTAAGATAATAAACATGCATCAAATGTACAGAATTTAAACAGTATAACAAAGGCAAGGTATACTTGCCTGGCAAGAAACTGCAAAATGTCACGTCCAGATGTCCAATACACAGGACCAGAAGCTATGGCCTCAGAACAAATGTCTCCGGATGCTGAAATAAATATCACCAACGTTTCTAGAATGAGCAAAATAGCTAAAAAGTACTTCCCTTTCGTCCAATTTGGACACAGGGGCAAAACGGTAATTTCGGGTAAAAGTGGGGTCCACGTGTGGCCCACTTTGCACCGAAAAGCGTGCCGAGGGTAACAGTCTCTAAATGGGACAAACTATGGGTCAAACAACTCTAGATGTCAGTACGAACCCAACGGTATGTTCAAATTTGGATTCCGATGAGCCGAACAAAATTTGGTCCAAAAAGTCAACTGTGGGGCCCGCCAATTGGCGATCTGGTCAACCATCTCAGAAATGTGTGAAAATTGGGTCATAGGACCAGCGCGTTACCACGAGTCCAGTGACGCAAGTTTCGTCACAATCTGACAAGCGTGCACAAAATACTCGTGAGTTCCACAAAAGTGACGACACGAAATGTGTCCGCGGATACGGCCTGATTCCGGCGCGCACACGCGTCCGAATCAGTCTCCACGAATTTTCATGTGTCCCGTTATGCTGCCTGCACCATTCGGTACACTTGGCACACGGCGGGGCGGTCCCGTTTGGCGGGGCGCGCTCCGATCTCCAACTTTTGGAAAACCGGAAAAAGTGGGTGCGTGCAGTTTTGTGACGAATATATTTTTGTCCACAGCAACTAATAGCACAAAGTTATAATACAGAAAATAAACTAGGTCATGTAATCTACAGGTATCAAAAAGAATCACCGAATTCGGATCTCTGTGGTGGGAGATACGAACTCGGCAATATGGGTGGTCAATCTGGAATTCTGCGATTGCAGAATTCTGTCTGTTCGCGCTGACTTGGGCGCTATTTTTCACCTAGGGGCACACGTTTTCCGAGGTTGACTATAAAACAAATATTGGAGAGGGTTGAGGGAAGATCATACCTATGAAAACGGAACAGCGTTTGGTCGAGCGAGTCAACGGGAAATCACGCCGGAGCGAAGGTGCCTCGAGTGGGAGACTGCAGTTCGCGATGTCGGCGTCGACGGGATGATTGGATGGCTTGGGGAGGCTTCTCTGGCTGTGGTGACGGCTCTAGATGGGAAGAGGAAGTCTGGAGTTTTAGGTTAGGGTTTGAGAGAGAAATATATATATATACACTATATATATTAGGAGAGAGAGAGGAAGTTGGATCGCGGGTTGAATAGGAAGGTCGGGTATGGGAAGTCAAGTTGCTGCTGATATCAAATACTCGGCTGAAGGATTACCAATGGGCGGTCAACACAAACTAAAGGGTCCGCCACGTCTACAGCAGTTGCTGGATGGTTTTGCTAAGTGGGAAAGCAAGTTAAGTTGAAGCAAGTGAAAAGCAAACTTCCTAAGTACAGTAAATAGTATATTATTAATATTATTATTGTTATTGCTGCAAAAGAAGTCCAACCCTGGCAAGTGGGTGGGCTCCCTGGCAAGTTGGAGGAAAAGTTTTATGCAAAAGAAGTCCTAAGTAGCTAATAGTGTTATTACTATTATTATTATATTGTTATTGTTATTATTATTAGTATTATTATTATATTCTTTTCCTTTCTTTTCTTTTCCTTTCTTTTCTTAATAAATAAATATATATATATATATATATATATATATATATATATATATATATATTATATATATTCTCATAAGAAAATTTATATATTAGGGTATTGCACATCGTTAGGCTAGCAACTGCTCAAGGGGTCTCCTACATGGAATAAATTCCGAAAAATTCCTGATGGTCCCACAAGTCCTCTAAGTGCCCGAACACCTAACATAAAAATTATCAAAAATCTATTTTTCCTATTTAGACCTAATTACTACAATTTAATTAATAATTAATAAATAAAAATGTATATACGATTTTCTAGGAAGGGGGTTTTACACCGAGCCCGTTGGTGATGTGATCTCAGGTTCTGTTCTTCTTGATTCCATTCCAGCACTTGTTTTATTTGATTCCAGTATTTCCTATAGTTTTGTGTCTGTATCTTTTGCTATTAGATACCATCTTATTGTTGAACCTTTAGCTAGACTCTGCAAGATCATGACCGAGGGTGGCATCATCCTAGTCAGTGATATCTGCAAAGACCGAAGAGTTACCTTGGGAGGCCAGGAGTTGAGTGTGTGCCTACTCGTAATGTCACTTCCGAGCTACGACATTATACTCGGGATGGATTGGTTGAGTATGCACTGTGCTAGTATAGATTGTCGTAGAGGCAGAGTGTTGTTTAGTCCACTGGGTGATCCAGAGTTTGAGTTTTCCAGAGAACCAGCGGAGTAGAGCAAGGGAGTCTTCTACGGAGCCCTGGTGGTAGAGCAGATAATGTCATATCACTGATAACGGAGTTCATGGATGTCTTTCCAGAGGAGTTGCTAGGATTACCTCCGGACAGAGATCTGGAGTTCTCTATAGACTTGGTGTCAGACACAGAGTCGATATCCCAGCACGTCTATAGAGTCAGCAACAGTAAGCCGATAGAGTTGAAAAAGCAGGTGGATGAGCTTCAGGACAAGGGATTTATCAGATCTAGTTCTTCTCTGTAGGGTGCTTCGGTACTTTTTGTGCCGAAGAATGATGGGTCAATACGGATGTGTATCGACTACAGGGCTCTGAACAACCTCACAATCAAGAACAAGTATCCGCTGTCGCATATTGATGATCTTTTTGACCAGTTGAGCGGAGCGAGGGTATTTTCCAGGATTGATCTAAGGATAGGCTACCACCAGGTGAAGGTCAGGAGGAAGGATATTTCGAAGACAGCTTTTCGGACCAGTAATGGACAGTATGAGTTCATGGTGATGTCGTTTGGGTTGACTAATGCCCCGACAATGTTCATAAATCTGATGAACAAGGTATTCCATCAGCATCTAGACAGGTTTGTGGTGGTGTTTATAGATGACATCTTGGTGTATTCGAAGACCTCAGAGGAGCATGAGGAGTATCTGAGGATGGTGCTGGAGACTCTCAGGAAGGAGAAGCTTTATGGAAAGCTTTCAAAGTATGAGTTCTTCCTTGAAAAGGTTGAATTCCTTGGTCATGTGGTGACTGGAGAGGGGATCTCGGTGGATCCGAGAAAGATCATGGCAGTTGAGGCATGGAGTACTCCGAGTTCAGTAGCAGAGGTCAGGAGTTTTCTAGGACTGGCAGGCTACTACAGGAGATTTGTTCAGGATTTTTTTCGGATTGCAGAGCCATTGTCTAGGCTGACCCGGAAGGACATTGAGTTTGTTTGGTCAGAGGAGTGCCAGATCGCCTTTGATGAGCTGAAGAGGAGGTTGACGACAGCTCCAGTATTGACGTTGGTATCAGGGTCTGGAGGATTCATTATCTATAGTGATACATCAGGGAAGGGACTGGGTTGTGTGTTACAGCAGAATGGGAGGGTGATTGCCTATGCTTCCAGGCAATTATGTCCTCATGAGAAGAACTACCCTACCCATGATTTGGAGTTAGCAGCGGTCATCTTTACTCTAAAGTTGTAGAAATACTATTTATACGGAGAGCGTGTGGAGATCTTCATAGACCATAAGAGCTTAAAGTATGTGTTTACCCAAAAAAAAGCTGAATATGAGGCAGAGAAGATGGTTGGAGTTGATGAAAGACTTTGACATATTGTTACAGTACCATCCAGGGAAGACGAACGTAGTTGAGGATGCACTAAGCAGGTATTCAGTAGCTATGTGCTTGACTACAGATCATTATCTTCTGGCAGATCTAGAGAGCTTGGGCATTAAGGTGATAGTGTCTGGAGTTGAGATGCAGATATGGGGACTGCAGATTCAGTCAGAGTTGGTAGACCAGATCAGGGCTACACAGTTTGAGGATGAGTCTCTGAGGAGCATCAGAGTACAGGTTCAGTTGGATTATCAGATGACTTTACCATTACTGATGATGGTTCATTGTGGCACGGTACCAGATTGTGTATGCCGAGTGGGTCCTTGCACGAGGAGGTTCTTCAGGAGGTGCATCGATTCTAGTACTCTATGCATCCAGGTGCTGACAAGATGTATAGAGATCTGAAAGAGCATGTATGGTGGTACGGGATGAATCGGGAGGTAGCACACTTTGTATCTCGAAGCTTAGTGTGCCAGCAGGTGAAGGCAGAGAGGCAGAGGCCAGGAGGGTTGCTCCAGCAGTTATCTATTCCAGAGTAGAAATGGGAGCATGTGACCATGGATTTTGTTTCTGGACTTCCCCGTTCTCTAGGAGGAAATGATACAATTTTGGTCATCGTAGACAGGTTGACCAAATCGGCCCACTTTCTACCATTCAAAGTGGGTACATCTACGGAGAGACTAGCATAGATGTATGTGCGCCAGATAGTCTGACTGTATGGAGTTCCTGTGAGCATAGTATCAGATCAGGATAGTCGCTTTACTTTGTATTTCTAGAGGATTCTGCCGGCTAGCTTGGGCACCCAGCTCAAGTTTAGTAGTGCATATCACCCACAGACAGACGGTCAGGCAGAGAGGACTATCCAGACACTTGAGGACATGCTTCATACTTGTGTTCTGGATTTCAGAGGCTCTTAGGAGGATCACTTGCACTTGGTAGAGTTTGCTTACAACAACAGCTACCAAGCCAGTATCGAGATATCACCATTCGAGGTATTGTATGGACGGAGGTGTCGCACTCTGTTATCATAGGATAATGTAGGTGAGAGAGCTTTGCTTGGCCCAGAGATGGTAGTTGATGCGACGGAGAAGGTCAAGTTCATTAGAGATAGACTTCGGGTGGCGCAGGACAGGCAGCGGCATTGGGCCGATAGCCACCGGAGACCTTTGGAGTTTGAGGTATAGCTTAGAATCTAGATTTTTTTCTTGTGTTTGATTGTGATTACTTGTTTTAGATTAAGTACCGAGACCTTGTTTGTGCTAGGTTGGTGATCTGGTATTTCTGAGGAATTCTCCGATACGGGGTACTATTCGCTTCGGTGGAGGCGGAAAGCTTAGCCTACGTTTCGTCGGACCCTTCCGCATCCTTGAGAGGGTCGGTGCTGTGGCGTATAGGCTAGATTTGCCGCCTACACTAGAGGTAGTTCATGATGTGTTCCATGTGTCATAGTTGAGACGGTATATGGCGGATCCCAGTCACATATTGGATCACTCAGAGATCATGGTGGGCCCTACTTTTAGCTATCCAAAACAGCCGGTGGAGATTCTGGATCGGCGGAAGAAGGCATTGAGGAACTAGACTATTCTCTTGGTTCGTATCGCGTGGAGGCATCACTCTCCAGGTGAGTCGACCTAGAAGAGGGAGGATAAAATGCGCGAGCGATACCCTTATCTTTTAGAGCCCTGAGGTATGGTTCTTTTTCTTTTTCTTGCATTCATGTCCTAGTTTCGTCTTTTAATTTCGAGGACAAAATTATTTTTATGAGGGTAGGCTTGTCACAACCCAATTTTAGAAAATAGGGGTTTTTTTTATTTGGTAAATTGTGTATTGTTCATAAATAATTATATTTATATTTAATTGATGGTTGTATTATTTTTGTTTGATTGTTTTAGGATTTTGGCTAGTCTGGACCCATGTCGGACCCTAGTGGACCCATGTCAGACCCAACCAATACCCTTGTCAGACCTATTTTTGGGTTTAGAATAATTATTATATTTTTATTTTAGTTAGTTGGGTTATTATGGATTAGTTGGAGAGTGTTTAGTGAACCCTAAACCTAACCTTGGTTGCATGACTAATTAGGAGAGGGCATTTTAGTTATTTGAATTATGGAAACCCTATATTTGCATATGGCCGGCCATTTCCCAGGTTCATGGCCGAACCTCCACCCCCCATTTTATTTCTTCTTTCATTTCTTCTTCTTCTTCTCCACTCTCCACTTTTTTCTTCTTCATTCTTCTTCCAACTTCCTATTTCAAGTAAGTAAGTTCTCCATTTCTTCTCTTTCTTCTTCTATTCTTCCATTTATGTAAACCCTAACTCTATACTTTTTTCTAACCTAGGTACGTAGAGCCTAGACTGTAAACCCTCTGATTTTTCAGAAATTTTAATTTGGATTTTTCATAATTTTCTGTAATTTTTTGGTATTTTTCTATAATTAAACTAAGGTATTTTAAATTTAAATAATTTTCAAAATAATATTAAAATATTATGAAAATAATATTTTATGGTGTAAAATGAAAAACTAGACATAGGATAATTTTTTTAAAAATTTATTGGACCCCGAAAATATTTTTAAAGCCCTAAAAATTAATGTATATTTTAAACCAAATTAAACCCTGACTGAACCCGGTTTATTTCTCAATAAACCAAACTAAACCGACCCAAACCGCTATCAAACCGAACCGGACCAAACCCAGCCCTTAACGGGTCGGGTCGGATCCGAATCGAACCCGGCCTGGACCCGTTAACCCTAACCGAAACCCTAATCCTAAACCTACCCGGAAATACTGTTCCGGCCCCCTTTAAATCCTCTCGACCTCCTCGCTCCGCCTGCCGGACACCCTAACCTCTCTCCTTTCTCCTCCGCCCGGACTCGCCACTCAGCGCCTCAGTACGCCCCAGCCCTCGATCACCTCTCCGCCTTCCCTGAGCTGCCACCTCTCGACGACGAACCTTCCCGCAGTAACACTGCCATCGCATCCCTCCTCTTTTCTCCGCCCTAAGCCCCGCCTGAACCCTAACTCGCAGCCCCGTTCCGCCTTCCCTCCTCCTTCCTCCTGAGCCGCCCTCAGCCAACGACCTCACCGGAACCCTAACCTAATATCCTCCGTTCAACCCCCAGCCTCCTCCTCGACCAGCCTCATTCATCCCCCTGCACCCTGCCTCATCCCCGCCTACCTCCATATCTCCAGCATCGACCTCCGCCGTGCCCACCGCCTTCCTCCAAGAGCAGCCCCGGCTGAGCCACCACGACGAAGCTCCGGCGAAGCCCCCAACCGCAGCACTGAAACCCTAGACCGGACACGGCTGAACCTGACCCGGACACGGCTGACCCGGACACAGCAGACCGGACACAGCAGCACCGTGTCGCAGCGTCGTATCGCTTCGCAGACATGGAAAAACCTCGTTCTACGGAACCCTGTTCAGGTAACCCGTTCTCTCTCCTCGTTGCTCCGTTTTCTGTTCTGTCAGTTGTGACGCGTAGGCTGTATGACTTTCTCGATGCCAGTGTAACCCGCTCGGTGCGTCGCATCCTGTGGCGATCGTGAACCACGATCCAAAAACAGAAAAAATAATACCCTATTTTACCCCGAAACTGAGTGCGCTCCACCAAACGGGACAACTTGGTCGCGTACGGTCTTCACCGAAACGTGCGCGCTGTTGATACGGACGTGCAAAATTTCGCAGAAGTTGATTTGGATGTGCGTGCACACCGAAATCAACGCGTATCCGCCGACAACGCCCCGTATCCACCTGTTTTGGAACACATTGTAACTTTGTGTACACCCGTCGGATCGAAACAAAACTTGTGCCATCGGACTCGTAGCAATACGTTGGTCCTATGATCCAAGTTTGATTCGATTCGAAGAACGTTGACAAAATTGCGTATCGTGGGCCCCACGGCTCTACTTGATGGGCGATTTTGTGATCGGCTCATCGAAATTCAGTTCTGGAAGTTCCATTGAGTTTGTATCATCGTTCTGGACTTGTTGACACTAAGTTTGATGAAATTGGAGACCTTTGACCCTGACACAGTTTTTGGTGCAAAGCGGCCCACATGTGGACCCCGCTTTGACCAGAAACTGTCATTTTTGTCTCTGTGTCCAAATTGGACTCAAAGACAGGCATTTCTAGCTATTTGATATTTTTTGAATCTAATGGTGATATTTATTTCAGCAACCGGAGTAGTACCTACAAATCACACTGAGATCAGAGCTACAATTGGAGCCTGAACCACATGTAAGTGTACCTTGCCAACATTGCAGTTCTTGTTACTTATCTCCTTGACTTATTTATATATTGTTGTACATACTTGACCTAGGACCGTGTGACTTACTTAGTATCCGATTAATAGTCGGGTGCCAACACCGTACGCGGAGTTGTGTAACGTCACCTAGACATGGACATCGTGACCCTTTACATTCTCGTACTTGTCTTATCAAGTACATCATAACCTAAGACACTTGATATTATACATGAGATAGAATCTTCTTGAGATATTTGTGGTGATTCTATATAGGATACAGGTTTTATGACATAGACATTATATTCATAGACATTATATGACTTGTTGCATTAGTTTTGATCTTGCGTGTCATGGATATGAGACGTGTGATTACATTGGGTGGGGAGAGTATAACCATATCAAAGGCTGATTATATTACATATATTATTGTCTGGAGGTGCTTTGGCATATATACTGGAGTCGTGATACTACTTGCTTTGGCATATATACTGGAGTCGTGATACTAATACTGCTATGGGTTTTCCCGACACAGAGCCTATAGTAGTCTCAGCCCGAGTATGACTAAAACTCTCACTTGCATATCACTTAGCTGGTTATATATTTACCCTACTATTTTATTTATTGCTACACTGATTTTATTTTGCTTGAGTTATTTTGTACCTTGCTATGTCCCTTGAGGACCTGGATCCGGATTATGTCCCCAGGATTAGCTGACGAGATCTATCCCGAGGTATACGGGACCGGAGCATTAGCAAAAGCAGGAACAGGTGCATACTTCTCGGAGCAGAACCAGGAACCCAAGGACGAGATTATGCCAGAGGACTTCTCCTGAGTATTGGCTTATTGTACTCAGTATTTCTACTTCTAGTTACTTTATTTCCTGTCTATTGCATTGATGTATCAGACTTATTCTCGGATTGTTCTCCGAGACACTTTTATTGAGATATGCTAGATTATATTTATTTGTATTTATTCTGGCATTTGATCTGTGATTATCTGTTGTGGATGAGATTAGAATAGACTGTGACTTGTATCATTGGACCTATTTATTATTGTTACAGCTTAAGTACGCCCCGATGGATCCATTAAATTGGATTTGTCCATCGGTGTGTGCTGCTGGCCATTATCACGTGTCCAGTCCCTCGATATTTTGGGATTGGGGCGTGACATAGTTTTTGTGGTAGCCCATGCAGGTCAACAACTAAAATTGCTTTAGTTTCAACTTAGGGACCGAGCAAGCCTGCAGTAAGAATAGGATAAGTTTTTAGGATCTCATCCACTTGCTTGAAATATTCTTGATATCTATATCAGATTCAAATTAATTTCTTGACTTGCATCTTGCCTTGATTTCTGTGCGCCTCTTATATTTTATTTTTGATGCAGAGTAATGGATTCACGAGCAAACGACGAAACTCCAGCAAGAATACCAATAGGTGCTGTAGCCACCTACGGAGAAGATGAAGTGACGCCATTGAGTGGAGATCCCTCTACTCATCGAAGCAGCCAAGCAGATCAACATGCTTCTAGATTTTGGCGTGATGATATTCTACCGCCTCCGCAGTTCATTCCACCAATACCTGTATTCCCACAAGGGCAGCCTATGGATGAGCAATAGATTTTCCAAATGATCTACGTGATGATGCAAGCCCAACAGCATATTTATCAAGAAACTTAGTGTCGCGAGGCTGATTACTTGAGGAACAGCCTAGTAAATGTACTGGAGCAGGCCAACCAACCAACTCGACGGCAACCGATGGGCTCTATCACCGATTTCTGCCAGCTGAAGCCCCGTACCTTCTCAGGCAAAGAGGAGCCCACAGAAGTTTATGAGTGGCTCACCAACACACAACACCAGTTGGAAGCAGCTGAGCTTCCAAGAGAACGTTGGATGACTACCGTAAGAATGCAGTTGACGGACAATGCACATCACTGGTGGCTATCTGAGGAGACACGGCTCGGACCAGACCGAGTCACTTGGGAGGAGTTCTCCAGACTCTTTCAGGAGATGTACATTCCAGCTACCGCTCGATCAGAACTGCGGGACAAGTTCAATTGCCTCACTCAGGATACTATGACAGTGGAAGAGTACAACGCAGAATTCATTCGTCTGAGTTGCTTCGCCCCTACCTTGATTCTGACAGAAGAAGAGAAGGCCGAGAAGTTCTTCGACGGACTAAACTTTGAGCTACAGAAACTAATTGGATCCGTTGCACCTATATCTTACTCGGACGTCCTTGCTGCAGCCCGACGCATGGAGCATGTCACCAGGAGAGAGACCAGTTTAAAGCGGCCTTCCACATCAGCACCAGCCAGAGCACCACAAGAAGAAGCTGCAAAGAGACCTCACCTACACCAACAGCAGAAAGCATCTACACCACTAGCGCCAATCCTATCTTCTTGCCACTACTGTGGCAAGGCAGGCCATCTTGCGAGGGAATATCGACGCAGATTGGGATTATGTTTAGCTTGCGGATCCAGGCAGCATTCGGTATGGGAATGCCCTGAGCGTAGAGAAGGAGCACCAATGGCAAACCAACAAGTTCTACGAGCACCAGAACCAAGGCTACCCTTGGCACATCGAGCAGCACCCTTCCAGCAAGCCCAGCAATAGCAGAGGGCACCACCTCAAGGACGCGGACAAGCTTTTGCTATGTCTTTGGAGGATGTGCAGACTCTTGGAGTAGCTAATGCACGTAAGTTTTTATAGTTATCTGCTTCTAGATTTGCTTTAGTTCGTGCCTGCTGGTTCATGACCTCAGCCTTAACCTGGTAATTTTGAACTTGTTAATAATCAATAACCTAGAATGCTTTATAACTGATAACCTAGTATGTTCTTAAGTGATAACCTAGTTTTTCTAAGCTGTAGTTTTCTAGATTTTCTTTATTCGGGAAATTGTATCACTCTTAATGCTTAGGAAAATGATTTTTCCCATGTGTTATTCTTACACCCTCAACTTTGATTCTTCTTGATCGTAATGTGCTTCGGACAATATTTACAACCGTATCATCTCTGTTGACCGATTATTCTTTGATTGTGAGGATGCAATTCTCTTAAGAGGAGTAGATTGTAAACCCCCTGATTTTTCAAAAATTTAAATTTAAATTTTTTATAATTTTTTGTAATTTTTTGGGATTTTTCTGTAATTAAAACTAAGGTATTTTGAATTTAAACAATTTTAATAATATTAAAATAATATAAAAATAATATTTTACGGTGTAAAATAAAAAACTAGACATAGGATAATTTTTCGAGAATTTATTGGACCCCATAAATATTTTTAAAGCCCTAAAAACCAATGTATATTTTAAACCAAATTAAACCCTGACAGAACCCGGTTTATTTTTAAATAAACCAAACCAAACCGACCCAAACCGCTTTCAAACCGAATCGGACCAAACCCAGCCCTTAACGGGTCGGGTCGGATCCGAATCGAACCCGACCCGGACCCGTTAACCCTAACTGAAACCCTAATCCTAAACCTACCCGAAAATACTATTTCGGCCCCCTTTAGATCCCCTCGACCTCCTCGCTCCGCCTGTCGGACACCCTAACCTCTCTCCTTTCTCCTCCGCCCGGATTCGCCCCGCAGCGCCTCAGCACGCCCCAGCCCTCGATCACCTCTCCGCCTTCCCTGAGCTGCCACTTCTCGACGACGAACCTCCCCGCAGCAACACTGCCATCGCCTCCCTCCTCTTTTCTCCGCCCTAAGCCCCGCCTGAACCCTAACTCGCAGCTCCGCTCCGCCTTTCCTCCTCCTTCCTCCTGAGCCACCCTCAGCCAACGACCTCGCCGGAACCCTAACCTAATCTCCTCCGTTCAACCCCCAGCCTCCTCCTCGACCAGCCTCCTTCATCCCCCTGCACCCTGCCTCATCCCCGCCTACCTCCACCATCTCCAGCACCGACCTCCGCCGTGCCCACCGCCTTCCTCCACGAGCAGCCCCGGCTAAGCCGCCACGACGAAGCTCCTACGAAGCCCCCAACTGCAGCACTGAAACCCTAGACCGGACACGGTTGAACCTGAACCGGATACGGCAGACCATACACAGCAGCACCATGTCGCAGCGTCGTATCGCTTCGCGGACACGAAAAAACCTCGTTCCACGGAGCCCTGTTCAGGTAACCCGTTCTCTCTCCTCGTTGCTTTATTTTCTGTTCTGTCAGTTGTGACGCGTAGGCTGTGTGACCCTCTCGATGCCCGTGTAACCCGCTCGGTGCGTCGCATCCTGTGGCGATCGCGAACCGCGATCCAAAAACAGGAAAAATAATGCCCTATTTTACCCCGGAACTGAGTGCGCCCCGCCAAACGGGACGACTTGGTCGCGTGCGATCTTCACCGAAATGTACGTGCCGTTGATATGGACGTGCGAGATTTCACAGAAGTTGATTTGGATGTGCGTGCACACCGAAATCAACGCGTATCCGCCGACAACGCCTCGTATCCGCCTATTTTGGAACACGTTGTAACTTTGTGTACACCTGTCAGATCAAAACGAAACTTGCGCCATCGGAATCATAGCAATATACTGGTCCTATGACCCAAGTTTGGTTCGATTCGGAGAACGTTGACAAAATCGTGTATCGTGGGCCCCATGGCTCCACTTGACGGGCGATTTTGTGATCGGCTCATCGAAATTCAGTTCTGGAAGTTCCGTTGGGTTCGTATCATCTTTTTGGACTTTTTGACACTAAGTTTGATAAAATTGGAGACCTTTGACCCAGACACGGTTTTCGGTGCAAAGCGGCCCACATGTGGACCCCGCTTTGACCAGAAACTGTCATTTTTGCCCCCTGTGTTCAAATTGGACTCAAGGACAGGCGTTTCTAGCTATTTAATATTTTTTGAATCTAATGGTGATATTTATTTCAGCAACCAGAGTAGTACCTGCAAATCACACTGAGATCAGAGCTACAATTGGAGCCAAAACCACAGGCAAGTATACCTTGCCAATATTGCAGTTCTTGTTACTTATCTCCTTGACTTATTTACATATTGTTGTACATGCTTGACCTAGGATCGTGTAACTTTCTTAGCATCCGATTAATAGTCGGGTGCCAACACCGTACGCGGAGTTGTGTAACGTCACCTAGACATGGACATCGTGACCTTTTATATTCCCGTACTTGTCTTATCAAGTACATCATAACCCAGGACACTTGACACTATACATGAGACAGAATCTTCCTGAGATATTCGTGGTAATTCTGTATAGGATACAGGTTTCATGACATAGACATTATATTCATAGACATTATATGACTTGCTGTATTAGTTTTGATCTTGCGTGTCATGGATATGAGACGTGTGATTACATTGGGTGGGGAGAGTATTACCATATCAAAGGCTGATTATATTACATATATTATTGTCTGGAGGTGCTTTGGCA
>JAYESA010000939.1:0-50000 GCA_036927795.1 Iris macrosiphon | reverse complement strand
TCTGTAAAGTGTATGCGTCCAAATATCAAGGACGCAAAATCAGAACTAAGGCCTCCGAACAAACGTCTCCGAATGCTAAAATAGACATCACCAACATTTCCGAAATCAGCGAGATAGCTAAAAATTACTACCCTTTCGTCCAATTTGGACATAGGGGCAAAACGGTAATTTCGAGTAAAAATGGGGTCCACGTATGGCCCACTTTGTACCAAAAAGTGTGTCAGGGATAACAGCCTCTAAATGGGATAAATTATAGGTCAAACAAATTCTAAATGTCAATACGAACTCAACGGTATGTCCAAATATGGAATCCGATGAGTCGAACACAAATTTGCCCAAAAAGTCAATCGTGGGGCCCGCCAATTGATGATATGGTCAACTGTCTCAGAATTGCCTGAAAATTGGGTCACAGGACCAATGCGATACCATGAGTCCAGTGGCACAAGTTTTGTCACAATCTGACACAGAAATTATCCACGGATATGGGCTGATTTTGACGCGCACACGCGTTCGAATCAGTTTTCGTAAACTTTTATACGTCTGGGTATACTACGCGCACCTTTTGGTACACTTGGTACACGGCAGGGCGGTCCCATTTGGTGGAGCGCGCTCCGTTTCATAATTTTTGAAAATTTAGAAAAAATAGATTTTTGGAGTTTTTCAACGAATTTAATTCTACATACAACAGTTAACAAATTAATATAATTAATAAAAATTAAACTAGGTCAAGTGGCCTCCGTATACCAAAAAGAAAAATTGGATTCGGATCTCTGTGGTGGAAGATACGAACCCGGAAACATAGGTAGTCACCGAACATAGGTAGTCACCGCAGTTTTCTACGATATCTAAAAGTTATCTTTTTCGTCAACTTTGACGCTATTTTCGCCTAGGATTACGCATTGTTCGAGGTCAACTATCATACAGATATTAAAGAGGGTTAAGTGGTGAACGTACCGGTAAAGACGGGGTCAAGTTTAGTTCAGCGAGGTAACGAAAAACAGGGCTAGAACACAGGTACTTCGTTGTTTGAAACTGCAGCACGCGGGGTTGCGCGGGGTCGCGGTCATCGGGATTCGGTTCTGGGCGGCTTCCGACAGTTTGGCTAGACGGTCTCGCTGGTTGCGTAGTCGAGGGGACGGAGGAGATGAGTAGAGGATGAATTAGGGTTAGGGTTTCGGATCGAAAGAGGATGAATATATATATAAGAAGGGAGAGAGATCGAGAGAGAGAGATAACGCGGGTGGGGGGGATTTTGCATCCGCTGGATGTTGTTGCTTGTTGTGGTTTCTTATGGGTGAGCGGGTAAAGGGTTGGGATGGGTGTTAGGGTAGTTTGGGTAGTTTTAAGGATCCAATAAGAAAATTCTTATTTGTTTTCTTTTTCTTTTTCTTATCTTTTTCCTTTTTGATTTCCTTTTTCTTTTCCCATTTCTATTATATATATATATATATATATATATATATATATATATATATATATATATATATATATATATATAGAAAATTCTAAAATTATATTTATGCATACCATTAAGCTAGCAACTGGCCAAAGGGTCTTCTACATAAAATAAATTAGAAAAAATTTATAATGGCTCCATAAATCTCCTAAGTGCACGAACACCTAAAATAAAAATTAAATAAAATCTATTTCTCCTAATTAGCTCATAATTTCTATAATTAAATTATTAATTAATTAAAAAGGATAAATATGGTTTTTAGGATTAGGGGTTTTACAGTTATGCAACTCACGCATAACGGAGTTATCGTAGATTATTCATGTACAACCTAAGCCGATCACATAACGAACTTGTGCTCAAGGTACTTAGCTAGTATTCCTATTTTCTCACATGCAGTTACTTCTCACTACTTGTATTGTTCTCCAGTTTTATATTGCAACTACTTTATCTGTTCCACCATGTATTTATTTTCCTGTGCATCTTGTATACTTTTCTATTGCTAGTCATATACACCTTACCATGTATTTGGAGTTGCTTTCAGAGTTATGTACTTCGCTCCAGTCCTAACTGGCATATTTTTTCCAGAGGATCTTGAGGATTTTTGCCCGACAACGGACCGGGCGTCGAGGAGTGTTGTGACACAAAGTTTGAGGAGGAGTCCGTCGAGGAGACGTCTTTAGCACCCTAGTTAGCTATGTGGGTTTTCCTGGGTTGTTTCCAGTAGATATTTTGGATGACTGTACTGTATTTATTATTTTGTTGCTTCTGTGATGTTGTAGACTTTAGACTTGGACTGTATATTGGATATTGTACTTGCTCTTTGTTTCTTTATTTCGTTGTTGATATCTTATCGTGCTTTTACTCTTCCCCTATATATTGTGATTGGGTATTCATATATATATTGCGTAATTGCCCTCCTTTTGGAGAGGTTATATTGACAGATCATTGTGAGATATAGATATTGTGACCTAGAACGGACCCATACAGCTTTCTACCGCCGATTCTGCGGCGTAGGCTGGACGTACCCACGACTCATATCCAATTTTTTGGGTGTGGGTCGTGACAGTGGATCATCCTTTGCTTGACATTACATGATTTGTGTGATTTGTATCCCTTATTTAACGCAAGAAAATCTGAAGCTTGGGTGTGGATCACCATTTACTTGATATTGCGCTAGTTACGTAAATTATATCCCTTGTTTAATGTAAGAGAATTGTCCGCCAAGTTATTGATCTGAACATAATTGACATGGGAACTCTCGTTAATCAGAATGCTCTTTCCCTTGTTGGCAGCAACTTTGGAATATGCATGACGAGGCTTGGACACCCACACTTTGTGAGTTTTCCTCGACTTCAGCGAGGATGAGGGGCGAGCACTACCCCCATAATGGAGCATGTCTTCGTATGCTTGTTGGTCGAACTTCACGACCAAGGTCTTCTGCATCGAGCCAACCGACGTAGGGTCGAGTTGAGTTATCACCTTCTCGTCAGAGGAGAAAATTGCCCCCAGCAGAGTCGCCATCTTATTTGCAAAGAAAATTTATACGAAACTTTTATGTTACAAACTATTAAAAAGAAAGAAAAGTACAAAAAGATCATAAACAAGAATCTAAGTACAGTTGATTCTGGGAAAGTATAGTTGGAGAGATTTGATCTGCGGACGATCACTTTACTCCTTAGACCATCCGATGACAAAAAATGCACATGATGATAAAGAAATATAGGGAATACTGTGAACAACTTGGAGAGTTGAACAATAAGAAAGCTCTGGCAATAACGACACAAAAAGCTTTTATTTCTCTCATTCTGTTCTTGAATTTCAAAGACTTGAGAATTCTAGCCCATTTCTCTGTGTGTGTGTGTGTGTGTGTGATCCTCTTTGTATGTCCCCTAATGGTTGTACAGAACCTGTATTTATAAAGTTTAGGAGCGGTTATGAGAGTGTGCACACACTTTGGACAGTCTGAACTATTTTAAAATTATGCGCACACTTTTGGTGGACTAACACCCTACGTTCTGAATGAGTGGGTGCACAACTTGCTACCTACTTGACACGTAGCTTCCTATATGAGAAAATTATAGGTCGTGGGGACAGTTATTTGTACACTTTTCACGAGAAATATGACATATAAGACACGCACTCATAACTGCTCACTGTCAGTTAGAATAGTATGCGCACTTTAGAAGAAGTCTAGAGACTGGCACACTTTTGGAAAGATTGGCATTGTGGCACATTTTTGAAGAAATTGCCACTACGACGCACTTTTAAAGAAATTGGCACTACGACACACTTTTGAAGGAATTGGCACTACGGTGCAGTTTTGAAGATATTAGCACACCGACGCACTTCTGAAAAAATTGGCACAATGGCACACTTCTGAAGGAATTGGCACAACGGCACACTTCTGAAGAAATTGGCACAATGGCGCACTTCTGAAGAAGTTAGCACATTGACTGGGTCGCTAAAAGATAACCTGGGTCTGTGTGCCGCAGCACAGCTGTAATGATGACTTCTGACTCTTCGATTTCTGCATCTATTAGTTGTCAGTCTGTTACATTAAATGCTGAGAGAGAGTGCGCGTCTTTGAGCGTTTGTGCGACAACTTTCGTAACATTAAGAAAGTGTGCCACAATAAGAACGTGCGCTATCTTCTAAAGTTTCAAGAAAGTGCGCCAAAGTAAGAAAGTGCACGTCTTCCTTCTGAAACAAGTAGAGAGTGTTCTATCCTCTAAATAGAGAGAAAGTGCGCAATTCTTCTTCTGTTGGATTTATTTGTAAAAAATTGTGCCATCTCTTTGAGGCACAATTTTTGTGCTTCAACTCTTTGAAACAAAGCTTTATGCATGTTAGTTAATTAGTTATAACTTCTGATATATAAAATACTAAACAAAATTATTCTTATATTTGTATCACGACACATTATTTAGATCCAAAATAGATATTGCAAAAATGCATCATTTGTCTAAGACCTTTAGAATTTTACATATCGGCGCTGTAATCAGTGGCACTATAATATAATTTTTGCATGAATATAATGTTCACAATAAAAAAATTCAACTTTTTTTTATAATGTTAGTAATAACACTTCTTCTATTAATATTTTGAAATCACAATTTTTGTTTATACTAGAAGGTAGATTTTTTATGTTATATTATTAATTTGATTGTACAAGAATGCCTTGAATTCTTTCAAATAAATTTAGAAAATGTTAGATTATGTTTACAAAATTTGAACACTTATGTAAGTAGACAACAATCTTTTAAAATTTTATGTACACAATATGGTATTACTTTTAGGATATTTATTGAGGATGCACCACATAGATGAAATTCTACTTATTTAATGTTGAAATCTTCTATTAAGTTTAAAGATGTTATTACACATTATTGTAATCTTAATCCTAGTTTTTTTTTATCAAGTAACTGGGAATAATTGGTTAATTGCTACTTCTATTTTTGAATTTTTAGAATTATTTTACAATGCTACATGTATTTTATTTAAAGTTTATTATCCAACTTCTCCTTTAGATTTAATAGAAACTATTAACATATCTCATTTATTTTTTAAATATAGAAATGTTCTTGGTTTTGATTATGTTGTTTCTAAAATGGAAGCCAAATTTCTAAAATATTGGGGTGATATACATATTATATATTGTTTGGCTTTGATTTTTTATCCTAAGATTAAATTAGATGGTGTATATATTTTATTAGATAATTTTAAAGACAATATGAATGTTGAGGTAGGTAGCTTAAAAGTAAAAAATTAAAAAAGTTTAATTATTTTATATGAAGAAGAGTTGTATCGAGCCGACTCGGTACAACCGTTCAAGGTAGTAGTAGCTCCAGTTTTATGTCTAAATTATCACATACTAAAAGTGTACTGCAAAGGAAGAAACACAAATAATCTTCCCTAGCCACTTAAAAATTGTCCTTATTTCTAAATTCTTACAAAGAAAATGAAGATGAATTTTTTATTTTATTTTTCAATTTTAGAGTGGTGGAAGATAAACGAAAAAATGTATATATACTTTCTTCTATAGCACGTGATATTCTAATGGTCCGGTGTCCATGGTAGCATCGAAATCTTGTCTTAGTGTAGACTCAAAGATGCTAAGGAAGAAGAGGAGTAGGTTGCTGCCAGATATTTTAGAAGCCCGTATCTGCGTTCAAGATTGTGTTCGTGCTGAAAAAAGAACTCAAAGCTCAAGAGATGAAAGTGTCAACATCACTGAGTTGGACTTTCAGTCTCTTAGCAATAAACTTCAATGAATTACGGACGATGGACGACAGTAAATAAAAAAAGACTTGTACATTTTTACAAGCTTTATGTAAATAAAATATCATTTACAAGTTTCTATTTTTTTTGTTACTTAACGTTATAATACATTTATAATTTTACTGGCATTAATAAAATTAATTTAACTTTTTTTACTTAATGTTGTTAGTTGTTTACATTTAACTTCTTTATGTCTATATAAATATCTATATAAAGAAATTTAAGTTATATAAATATCTATTTAAATTTCAACTTATAAATTTTTATATAACAAAAAATTTATATAAATTATACAAAAATAACTTACTAACAAATAACTTATGAATTTTAAATTATAAAAAAAAAATTAACAAATAACTTATAAATTTTATCTTAAATTTATTAACTTATTATTTATATAATATAACTTATATAGAAATAATATATATACATATAAAATAAAATAAAAATTTGTGGGCCGACCCGGACTAATAAAAAAAATCTTACGTATACTCACGTGAGGACTCTTCCTCTACGGAAAGTACGGCCAAAGGGCAAAATAGACGGACAAGCAAAGCCCACACAACAACCCTACATGGACCCCACCATGTGCACGTCAGTGGCAAGATCCTTCAAAAACACATCCAGACCGTCCGTCATCAATCCGTCGGCCGCGAACGTCCGGTGGGTCGTCATGTGATCCTCATGGCGGGTCAGATCTGCGCCCTGTCCCCATCCGCGGATTTCGGATAAACCAGCAACCCCGACGTGTCCCTTCAACTTGTAGCCAATGAGAACGGGCCACGTGGAGGTTTATCCTAGTGGAGTTTAGTTTGTGTTTGTTGATCCTGTCACCGGCTGCCACTCGTCGGCCTCGTGGGCCCTCGGTTGTTGGGTGGACTATACAACAAAAAATTTCATTCAGAATATTCGAATTTATATAAAAAAAAAATTTAATATCGAATTTTAAAAAATTATGAAAAAAATATCACAACATCTTTACAAAGAATATTTTATATTTTTTAATATTATATTGCTATCGTTAATTTTTTTTCGCAAAAAAAAAAAATTATATTAAACGTCCTTAGAAAGTGCTTTTTCTAATATTATATTTTTTTTCGCGCTCTCTCTACTATCTGTGCTCTCTCTCTCCCACTTACTCTCTGCTCTTTCTCTCTATCCCTCTTTTTATCTCTCTGCGCGCTCTCTCTCTCTCTCTCACTCTCTGCTCTCTGTCTCTCTCTAATATTATATTTGGTTTGATTTGTGTTGGTTATTTTTTCTGTTGGTTTATTTTTCAGAAAATATTTGTTGTACAGATTTTTTTTTAAACAAATTAACTAAAATGAAACAATTTTTTAAAATTTTGAAATCTTGAAAGCAAAAAACTTTCGTTTTTTTAGGTTATTTTTTTGTTGGTTTTTTAAATTTTTTGACAATATTAATTTGATTTTTTTAATTTTCCACCTCCAAAAATGAGTATAGATAACTAAAACAAATAATAAACTAATTATCATTCATGTTAGTATATTAGTATAGATAATAATAAATTAGTATATATAATAAAAAAATCGAAAATAAAATGACTAAAAATAAAATTTGGAGGTCGAAACATCATTTTTTGCAATTTTTAAAATTTTGGAAGTCCGTCAAACGGTAAAACCGTTTATCCCGTAGTACTTTTCGATACGGTTATTTTGGCACAAACTGGACCTTGTTTCAATCTCTCAATCAAAAGTTATGATACTTTAAAAATTTTAAATTTATATTTTTGTCTGTAACATGTGTGTCTTGCTTCGGATGAAAATTCTTTCTACACGAATTGTGTTACTCTCGTCGAAAACATACAAATCGACCAATTGTTTAACGAAAAACGATTTCAAAACAAATAGTTATGGCCGCTCAAAGTCTGCTCGATGGCGACGTAATATTCTTACGGCAGATTTTTATTTTATATTTTGTTGTTCAATGATAGCATATTTTATTTTGGTAAATTTTATTTGAGAGGGA
The DNA here is from genome assembly GCA_036927795.1 of Iris macrosiphon. Taxonomy (NCBI): domain Eukaryota; kingdom Viridiplantae; phylum Streptophyta; class Magnoliopsida; order Asparagales; family Iridaceae; genus Iris; species Iris macrosiphon. Next base: position 42,277 of record JAYESA010000939.1, on the reverse strand, counting down.
GAGTTGAGAGAGACAGAGAGAGAGAAGGACAGTTGACATAGAGAGAGAGAGAGAGAGAGAGAGAGAGAGTTGAGAGAGACAAAGAGAAAGAGAGGAACAGTTGAGAGAGAGTGAGATATGTGAGGGAGTGTTAGGGAGAGAGAGAGAAAGAATGTGAGAAAGAGAGTGTTAGGGAGTGAGAGAGAGAGCAGAAAAAAATATAATATTAAAAAAGTCCTTTCTAAGGACGTTTTCTATTTTTTATTATTTTTTGTTTTTTGTCTAACGTTTGTTAACGGCAAAAAAATTAACGATCAAAATATAATATTAAAAAATATAAAACGTTTTTTGAAATGACGTTTTGATATTTTTTTCGTAATTTTTAAAATTTGTATGCTTGAGATGAAATTTATATAAATTCGGATGCTTTTCATGAAAATTTCCTTAGTATTAGTTTTACATTTTAGTGTTTATATATAGTGAAAATGGATTGTTTATTTTTATTTTTTTTTGTAATCTCGTGCATCCTGATTTCTGTTTTATCAAGAGTACACGATATTTTGGCTTTAGCAACTTAGCACTGTGAACAAAAAGAAAAAGGAAAAAAATTGATTTAATTCATTACATGATCATAAAAGACAAACTTAATTAACTTAAGTGGAAGAACAATTGACTGAGTCATCAAAAAATATATATATATATATATATATATATATATATATATAAAGACCATCTCCAATAGAACTATTTCTCCTATTTCTTTTCTAGAAGTTTATTTTAGAACAAAATTCTTTCAACAGTAGTTTATATCCAATTTTCATAGAAATTCTTCAATTATGGTAAAAAATAATATTGAATCATATTTTCAAACTAAATTATTAAATTGATCATTATATTTTGTGTCAGATAAGATAGAAACTGAAAATAATTGAAAAATATTTTTTTCATACAATTCCTATGTAAAAGTTCTGTCAACTAGGATAAAAAAATTTTAAAATACAATATCAAGTAGGATAGAAACTCAATTTAAAAATAAAAAATTATATGTAAAGCATCAAACTTCTCTTATATTACACCAAAGGCATAAATTTTGGACAAATTCTAAACTCAGTTCCAATACGTTCTTTAGAAGGACGTAATTTTTTTTTTTGCACAATTTACGTCCTTCTGAAGGACGTAAATTTTATATTTATATTTTATTGTTCTCTAATGAAAGTTAACTGACATGACGAATTTTGTCTTTCAGTTCAGTGACAAATTTGATCTTTTGGTGACGGAATTTAGTGACGAAGTTGGACTTTTAGTGACATTTTTTTTTACATTTTTCATGTGTTTTGTAAATATTGTTCTCAGTAAAAAAAAATTGCAAAAATTATGTCGTTTAGAAGGACGTAAAATCTGAAAATAAAATAAAAAAACCAAGTCCTCCAAAGAATGTGTTGGGACTGAATTTATAACTTATCCAAATTTTATAGCTTTGATGCAAAAAATTTGATGCTTTATATACAAGTATCTGTTTTAAAAATAGGAGAGGGCCTAAAGACAACCTATACATTCTTTCATCACTATCCACGTCAGTTCAAACCCTTGTAAGTGAAGCGACCGGCTGCAGCGGGTCACCGTTCCAACCAAGTAAACGACGATTCCCTACACCTATAAATATCCGCCTCCGATGTCTTGATTCCTTTTTTCCTTCTTCCTCAATTTTCTCCTCTCCCTTTATAATTTCTCTCCCGACATTCGCGCTGTTTAATTTTCCATAAAATTTTCTTGGAAATTCTCAGCTGATCTATAAGGTTAGTAATATTCTAATGATTTCTCAAGATTTTTTTTCTCTAATTTTCCATTTCTTTCGATGGATTTGATGAAGTAGAGTTCAATCTGACAAATTTTAGGTTTTTACATATTATTAAGAATTTCACTTTCTTTTTCTTGTTATATTTTTCTTAATTTTCTCGATTTTTCAAAATTATTGGAGGACTTTGGTTGGAACTGATGGATCTGGCATTTTTAAATTTTTTTTTTTTTTCAAATTTACGCCGTGTCCGTGTCGAGTCATGTCGGACACTTATCAGACTGTTCATGGACACTCCAGAATACGCCAGGACTCCCCGAAATAGGTACCGATTTTGTGTCGCCGTGTCCGACACGTCTCCATGCAACATGATGAGCATAAGTATTTTTCACCCGTTACATAATAATTTGTTTTTCAGCTGTGGGAATATTTATAGGCTGAATAGGAAATAAATATGATTTTTCCCCTTAATCTATGTGATGTTATTGTTATTTTTTAGTGTTTTTATTGTTAAAATTAGCTAATTTTCTATTTTGAGATCTACTAGTTTCATAAGAATTTCTTTTTTGTTTTGTTTGATCTATTGAGCAATTTATTGATTTGTTAACAATTATAGAGAATTTCGATCTAAACCCCTCCACTTTTGTATCTCTGCAATTGTTTTGGGATTTGATGATAGGAACCCATGGAGAACCATCGGAGCAACGGTCCGAGCATCCTCAAGATCGACACCCACTCCTCCATCTCCGAGTTCGACGACCTGGACCTCTCCCGGCTCCACGTGAAGCCGCGCCATGCAGGCGGCATCGAGCGGCAGAGGTCCTTCGACGAGCGGTCCCTCAGCGAGCTCTCGATCTCCGGAAACAACCTCCGGGCGGTCGACAGCTACGAGAACCTGTACTCGCCCGGCGGGGGGATGCGGTCCGTGCTGGACACGCCCGCATCTTCGGGCACTGGACGGGGACCGTTCGAGCCGCACCCGATGATCGCGGAGGCCTGGGAGGCCCTCCGTAGGTCGCTGGTGAACTTCAGGGGACAGCCGGTGGGCACCATCGCTGCCTATGACCACGCCTCGGAGGAGGTCCTGAATTACGATCAGGTGTGTGACATTATCAATTTGTGTTCATGTTTTTATCAAAGTTCAATGAATGTTTGCCTGTCATATAATATAACTGCCTCAACAAATAACAAATGTTGCAGTAGTTGAGCCATTCCCGATGTTTTAATGATGCAAATAAATCCAAAATTACTGCAACAAATGTTGAAAGGATCATTACCAATCACCACTGACATTTATTTCAGCCAAAATGACTGCAATACGACTTACAAAATCATTTGTGGCAAGTAGTAGGAGGAAATTCAGCTGCCACATGAGTCATAATATTTGTTCAATCTTTTCCGATTTAATGTTATAAAAGTCTCAAGTCCCAACCAAACTACTTTCTACTTACTATAACAAACACATATGCTTGCAATTATCCAAGCACTGGATTCATGAATACAACAACACTTGCAAATCAAACACGAATTACCATTACAACAACCATGGTGATTGTATTTACAGGGGACCAAACACCCCCTTGCCAAAAAGTTGGGTTATCAACAATAAACAGAAAGGAAAAGCATGTAGATAGTTATGTGGATAGGCTTGTGCCTACATATTAGAGAGGATATGTCACTTAATAAAGCGTAATGGAAGAAAATGATTCATGTAATCGACAAAAAAAAAATGAGGGAAAGACTTTATTGTTCTTGTAGTTAAGGCAATGGATCACAAGCTCCAATTAAACTGGGTTCAGCTATGGATCACAAAAAAATGAGGGAAAGACTTTATTGTTCTTTTCATCATACATCATCTTTATCATCATCCAAGTTTTCTCCAATTAAACTGGGTTCAGCTATGGATCACAAGCTCCACAAAAGGATTGTTAGTTTTCATAATTGGCTGTCAGCCCGAAGTCATTCCCCTACTGTGATGTTAAATTCCTAGCACCGGATCTATGAGTAAGAGAGGGCCTTGCCATAAAACTTAGAAGATGACTTGTCGGGTTGGTAGAGCTACTTTTTGGTCGTGCCCTAAGCTTATGCAACCAAGGTGCACCCTCCAAGTTGACAGGTAGGTAGGGCAACCTTCTTCCTTAAAAGACGGACCCTTTTTTTATACCATTTTTGCACAATTACGGTCCTTTTCAATGGTAATACTTTATACATTGTTCAATTATAATTTTGATCTACCTTGTACATAGAATGAATGGTAGATACATAATTTTTTGTAAAAAATGTGAAAATGGGACAATGTCGCATATCATGTGAGAGAGGTGAGTTCTTAATCCTGTCCTACCTGGTATGATGTAGAAAGAAGAGAGGCGAGTTCTTCCTACTGTTCTATCTGGTATGATGTAGAAAGAAAAGGAGTACTTGCGCACATCGCCCACTACCCATTCATAAAATTTCGTTTTCAACCCTTGTTTGGCAATAGGGCTATGCAGACTTCTTAGTGACTGTAACAGAATGTGTTTGTCCTTTGAAATGCTTTCCTTTCTATATATGGTAGTAATACTTTGTATATTGTTCAATTCTTGTGTTGGTCTACCTTGTACATAAAATGGATGGTAGAAACATTATCTTTTATAACAAAATGCGGAAATGGGGACAATGTCGTGAAAGGTGAGTTCTTCCTATCTTCCTACCTTGGTATGATGTAGAAAGGAGCATAATATTTCTTTTTTAACCTTCGTTTGATGATCTGTTTATGCACACTTCTTATCAGGAATGATTGTATCAGTTCCATTTTCTTTAATCATCATTGGTGGTTTTATAGGCTGACTTTTTTTAATATGGAATTGATCTGTTTGTAATTACCTTGATCCTGGAGTTAAATTAATTTTCATTAAGAATCGCTTAGAGTTTCACAAAGTATGGGTTTAAAAAGAAAACATATTTTGTCAATGGGAAATATGAATCAAAATTTTAAATTTTCTTTATGGTGCGCTTGGGTGCAGGGGTAGATCACAATATTTTCTCCTATCTGCCAATTTTGAGCAAAGATATTTCATGGTTTTGTGAGTTAGGTGTTTAGAGGGACATCCAAATTCTTATAGTCCCTAAAATCACAGATTCAAAAGTTTCATGTCAGTAGAATTTTCAAATATCATGATTTTGCTCCTTTCAAATGAACTTAGCATTTTACTCTAGATAAAGACGTCGCTGAAAGGTTGCTCTGATCTGTGTTCTCTTTATACAGGTGTTTGTGCGTGACTTTGTACCAAGTGCACTAGCTTTTCTAATGAATGGCGAACATGAAATAGTTAAGAACTTTCTAATTAAAACTGTCCACCTTCAAGGGTGGGAAAAGAAGGTTGATCGTTTTAAGCTTGGTGACGGAGTCATGCCAGCAAGCTTCAAGGTCTTACATGACCCTGTCCGGAAAACTGATAGTGTAGTTGCAGATTTTGGAGAAAGTGCAATAGGGAGAGTTGCACCAGTAGACTCTGGTTTCTGGTGGATTATTCTTCTCCGTGCCTATACAAAATCAACTGGGGATTTGTCACTCTCTGAAACACCTGAATGTCAAAAGGGGATGAGACTTGTGCTATCTCTATGTCTGTCAGAGGGCTTTGACACATTCCCAACCTTGCTTTGCGCAGATGGATGTTCTATGATAGATCGAAGGATGGTAAGATTGATGCAATCATTTATATATCTTGAACATTGTTAGATGTCTATTTTAAATTTTGTGTATTAGACAATCTCATGAATTAAGTTTAGTTTTGATTTTTAGTCTCATGAACCTGAAGTGAAGCGTTATAAAACTACTAAAGTTATTTAAATAAAACATAACTCGTCTATACACCATCGAATAACAATGAATATTTCCATAATTACATTCATAATATCTGTAGTATAATTTACCATGAACTGTTACAGTTAAGATTTGTCCTGTTTGCTCCCATGATTGTGAAATTCTTTGCTACATGTTCCCATGTTATGTGTATTAACGGTAGCTTTAAGTGGTTAAACCTTTTGGAGAAGATATTCTTTATTTTGGATTATTACTTTTGTCTAATTTATGTATTGCAAACACCAAAGTTTCTATTTTCTAGTAAGAAAATCTTTTAAAGTTGCCTTTCATTTCAATTAATAGTTCCTGTAATCATCTTTCCGATTCTTATGCTATATATATTTAGTAGTAATCTTGAGCATATGCTATCTAGGATTAAATAGCATATGTGGTATTCTTACTTTTAACATCTAGGACTGCATACAACTTATTTATCATAAAGTATTATACGTTTGTTGGATTTGGATATTTTATTGAGAAGCTATTCTCGGAGCTTTTGAGTGTCTTATGAACTGTGCTTCAATTATAACACATTAGCCTATATCATGGCTACATAAGCTTTCCTCATCCCACTATATTAGATATTTTACTAGTTGCCCAGTGTTCTAAAAGTGTCCCCTTAGGATGCCCATGCCTCTTCAAACACGAATCAGCTTCTCCTTGGACCATCTGTCTTGGGCAGCCCAACCTGTTCTGGGGACTAGGTGCTCGCCTAGGCCCCAACTAGGTCTGATAGTTAGGAATAATGGTTGTTTCTTTTCTTAACTTTTAAGATGATTGAATGATCGGCGAATAATAATTGGTTCATTTGTTTAGATGCATAATCCAGCTCTTTAATGCTTGATCTATAGTTACTTTTCTAGTTTAGAATATTTTAGGCTTATATAATTTTAGAAACCACTTAAAAAGTCCCAATACTATATATATTTTTTGTCTTCATTATATATTTTTAATATTGAAAAACTTCCAATGCTGCTTACGCTCCTAGGAGCTAGGCTCTTAGCCGCTCAACTGCTACTTCTGTTTTCACTATGTTTCACAGATGCGAATCCGACACGAGGACATGAACATAAAACTGATCAAAGCAAGTCCTAGTGTATAATGGAGCTTGTGTCGTGTCCGATACGTGTCCGACACGGACACGGCTCCGGTTTCTGCATTTTCGGTTCTCCCTTCATCTATTGCAACATTTGTCCTGCCTTTAACATGCCTTCTTAACCCATTATTGCCTTGGTCAAAATAGATCCAGGAATTGATCCTAGTTTATATATAATCTTGAGATTTATTCATTACCTGCATGAAGCTTTTCTCTACTAGCGTTCTGCTCGAAAGACTTGTTCTGACGACTGACAGTAAAAAATGGTGATGAGCAGGTAGAGGAGCATGTCAGTGTGGCATTCTTAACCCACCCTCTTTGCTTTTGTGAAGCATAGAGTTTAATAAGTAGATGGGAAAGTGACTTACTGAGCTGAATATGAAATGACTGATCATTGCTCCTCTTATCAAAAGACACTTCCTACATTATTCATTCAATATTTGTACTTTCGATATTACTGCTTGTTGCTCTGTAAATCTGTAAGGATTACATTCATACTTTTACAGTAGCATTAATATATAATTGTCTGTAGCTCTGTAGACAACTGTCTAAACTGTGTGGTCCACCTTGTCAGTTGTCACTCTAAAATCAACTTGCTATGTTAGGCTATTTAATTTTCTCTCAAAAATTCAATGTATACTAGGATAAATACGTCCTTCCCACAGTGGGAGTGTGACCACTGACCAGGGAACCTGAAAAAGTACGCGCTATCTTTTTCTGAGCTGATGTTGACATGGCCCACAAGGTCCTGCCAGTTTCGATAGTTGCTGTGTTTTCTTCTCCATTTTAGGAAGGTATTCCAAATACTCAATCGCTCAAGAGAAGCTACCTTTGGCCAATTATTTTTTCTTCTAATTTGTTAACAGTCGCTTTCAGCTATAATATACTTCTTCTTTTTTGTTCATTTATGCCTCCAGGCGTCTCACCACTTATTACAGGAATTCGGTTAATTTTACATTTTCTGCCCTGTAGAGTTAAATATGGTTTTCTGTACATGGACACTACTGGATTTGTACTGATCATAACTTTTCTAATAGAACCTTGGTGGCCTTGTGTGATCACCTTTTAATTGGTCAGGTCAGGCTAATGTTGGTTGGGCTCCAATTTTTTTATTATGTTCTTGACCTAAAGTTTACTTCCTCGTTCCTTTTAAGAGTTTGAGATCAACGTTCAAAAACTCAGTCTTGGTATCTGTTTCAGACCCGTCCTATTGAGTATCGATTTTGGCAGTTCCGGTGGTTTTGAATCAGTTAGTTTCAGTGGTTTTGAATCAGTTTTGGCCTTTACTTAAAACCTTACTTGAAAGACAACTTTCACTTAAAACAAACTACTTCAGCATGTCTGTAAGCTATGGTGACACTATTGAGCAATCATTTCTTTTTTGTTGCTTTGATTGAATCTATATGGACACTCAATAATACTATATAATTCCTCACATGGTTGATATCTAATAAGTACCGCTTCTTTCTGTTCTAGAAGAGAGTTTATACTCTCTAGATAAAACATATTTTAACAGCTTCGTAAAAGTCTAGTCCTTGATATTCTTTTGTATTAGTCAATAGTCAAGATTGAATAGTTTCTCTCTTCCTTCACTAAAACTGCAAATGAAATGTGTTCCATACTAATAAAATTGAATATCTTGAGATTGTGATTGAATATGTGACATACTGTCAGGTATTTAATGTACCTCCCGCTTTGCAGTCAAGTTTTCCCAATTGCATGTCCACTTCTGTTCCAAATATAGTGTGCCAACAAGCCAAGATATACTGATTTCCCTAATATATGGTTGATATGTAATACATGTTTACAGTTCAGTTATAGTGGTATATATTATCAATTTGCAAGAACAAATAATAAAATGATTGGCTTAAAGAATCTGTTACTTTCTATTGGCATCAGCAGTTACCCTTGTTTCCACATTCATGTCTTATCTGTGTTATTGAAAATTCACAGGGTGTTTATGGCTATCCCATTGAAATCCAAGCCCTTTTCTTTATGGCTCTGAGGTGTGCTTTAGCTATGCTTAAACATGATACAGAAGGGAAGGAGGTCATAGAGCGGATTGTGAAGCGTTTGCATGCCTTGAGTTATCACATGCGAAGTTACTTTTGGCTCGACTTCCAGCAGTTAAATGACATATATCGTTATAAAACAGAGGAGTACTCTCATACTGCAGTGAACAAATTTAATGTTATTCCTGATTCAATCCCAGATTGGGTGTTTGATTTTATGCCTACTCGTGGTGGTTACTTCATTGGAAATGTCAGTCCTGCAAGGATGGATTTCCGGTGGTTTGCCCTTGGGAATTGTATTGCCATTTTATCCTCTCTTGCTACCCCAGAGCAATCTTCAGCTATAATGGATCTCATTGAATCGCGCTGGGAGGAGCTGGTAGGTGAAATGCCGCTAAAGATAGCTTATCCTGCAATTGAGGGACATGAGTGGCGCATTGTGACAGGTTGTGACCCCAAAAACACCAGATGGAGTTATCACAATGGTGGATCATGGCCAGGTTAGTGCACTCGAAACAATTGTTCTTTCTTATGGGTTTTTTGGTTTAATTATCTAAAAAAAGTTCTGTTTGTTTTTTCTATTTTTAATGGCCAACTCGAAGAGTTCTTTTACCAAGACTGCAGATCATAGTTAATTCAGCAAGTTAACCATTTCATAAACTTTTTGGCACTGTCATGCTCAAGTGTGTTCTACTTCATACTGAATTAAGTTTTATTTGATGAAGGATTATCTTAAGATGTAGCCATAAGAGTTGTCAAGCATTAGTGAGGCTGTTCATTTCAGCACCTCAAGTAATAATTTGGGGTATTTAGTAATATGGTCTCATATAATGGTTGATATTAGGATTTGGGTCTCCATATTGTCCGACGTTAGTGTTTAGGTCTTAAAATTACTGTTCACGAAGGCTTATGAACAGTGATTTTAATATCCAAACACTAACATCGGACAATATGGAGACCCAAATCCTAATATCAACTATTATATGAGACCCTATTACTAAATAACCCTAATAATTTTGCATCCTCCAATCCGTTTATGCTTGTTTCTGCAGTACTTTTGTGGATGCTGACTGCAGCCTGTATCAAGACGGGCCGGCCACAGATTGCCAGAAGAGCCATCGAGCTCGCGGAGAGCCGTCTATTGAAAGACAGCTGGCCAGAATACTACGACGGGAAGCTCGGTAGGTACGTCGGCAAGCAGGCCAGGAAGTTCCAGACGTGGTCGATTGCGGGATATTTGGTTGCCAAGATGATGTTGGAAGATCCTTCGCATCTCGGGATGATCTCCCTCGAAGAGGACAAGGCGATGAAGCCCATGATGAAGAGATCGGCCTCGTGGAACTGTTAGGTCAAGTCAGCAGAAGAAGAGAGATTAATAGTCCCAAATCATTCTTTTGGCACTAATTTTCATAATCCCTATGACAAGAAAATGCATGGTTCCTTGTTCAGATGGCCTTTTTGTATGTACAATACACTACATCTATATACTCAGCAAGTGGGCATTCCAGATGCAAGTAAGATTTTGAGGGGAATATCAATGGTTGGAGCTTTTTCTAGTTACTGCTTCTCTTGTGGATTAACTTTATTGTTCAATTGTGTAGAGCAAAGCTAACTCTCTCTTGTATAAATAAAGACTGCAAAAACAACAGTCATAACCATTGAATTCTTGTGTTGAGGATAAAATGATCGAATGCACTTGCCATACATAGCTAAGTTGCTAACTCAGCTGCAGTTACTCGAGGAGACAAGGACCCAACACATTTAGAGCTTTGTCTGTATTGTGATTGTCAATTTGGAACACGACTTCTAAACACATTCTATATGTGATTGGGATTTTAGCTAATTTCTCAGTGGATCAAACTAAATAATAATAATCTAGATTTAGTGTAAGAAATAAGAATAAACCTGAATGGTATCCGTATCGGGTCTGTACCTATATTTGTGTCTGTATCGTATGGAGTATATGTATCTGTATCGTGTGTCTGTGTCTCTATCCGTGCAATATAACTAAACCCAGAAAGTTATTACAAAGCTTGATTAATGTTGGAATAAGCTCTACATGTGGTACGACTATAGTGGTTTCATCAACTACAACAATATCGGATATCCATACCGTTCCATACAACCGTAAGTAAACCCAGGAAGTTTTTGCTAAAAGCCTTTGAGTTGGAAAGGTTTCATATAGCAGACACTCAAAAATTTGATACCAACACTGTTACGTAAGTGGATTACATGAGATTCAACTTCCCTCCAAATTCACTTACCATCAGTTCCCGGATCCACCACATAAATTCAACTTCCCTCCAAATTCACTTACCATCGGTTCCCGGACCCGCCACATAAATGGTAAAAGTAGAAGGAAGGAAAGAAAAGGTTATATAGGGAAGTCCACTTACATTTTCGCTTCTGCTCGTCATCTTCCCTTCACCAGCACAACGCAATCGATACTGTAGTGATTCCATAAAAAAAAAGGTCACATTTTTCTACATTTTTAGTTACTTAGGTTAGACTTATTGGAAAATTTGTGGATTCCACATATTTTCTTGATCATCACATGAGTCCTGATTAGGTAGGGTTTCAGTCTCTCGATCTGGTGGATCGTTTCCCGACCCGATAGCTAGACGGTTTCTTGAACTGTTGAATGTTGATTCACCGAGAAATTTGGGGATTAGGTTGAGCAATTTTTGCGGGATTTTTTTTTTTTTTTTTTCTCAAAGTTGATGCTGAAACCTATGATTCTTATCAGCATATCTGTCTTTAAGAACTGAGACTTATTTGGATTTTGTGTAAATTTTATAGCTTCTTTGTGATATATTTTTTTTTTCCGAGGAAGGTAAATATTATTGAAATTCAAAACCAGATATTACAACACTATCATCCCAACCAAGACACAAAATGAATTCAAATTCATCTTGGATCTAGGATATCTATATCAGCTTGTATTTGTTTTTATACAATAATAATTCTGGTAGCCATAGCTAGTCCCTCAAAGATACGTTGGTTTCGTTCCCTCAACACATGCCACACCACCGTACCTAGAATCATCCGTAGTCGCATATATGCTCATGGTCCTTTGTCTTTTTGAGTTCTGACCTCATTCAAGACTGACAATAGGTCCCTATTCTGCGTAGCCGGAAGTCCAAAGCATCTGCAAAGTTTATTTCAGATCTTCCAAACAAAGTCACAACAAAAGAAAAGGTGGTCCCTGGTCTCATCCATATACCCACATAAGCAGTATATTTTATCCGCGCAGTCCACACCAAACATGCTCAGACGGTCTCTAGTGAGTAGTCGGTTACGGATCATCATATATAGACATAGGGAGTTCTCAACCGCTCCTCCTTTAGTCCAAACCAGATCTGTCCAGTCCACGTCCGGATTTCTGCTCCTGACTTGGCTGAAGGCCTTTCGAAAGCAGAAAGTGTCTTTATCCATTTCCTCCCACATCCCGTAATCCTCCGTGTCCAACTTGTCTATCTCCACCTCTCGAATATCAACCGCTTGTGCGGCCTCTATCAACCGACCTTGTAAGTTCCACGCTCCCTCCTGTTAAGACAATTAACATGTTCAGTAGATCCTGTTATCTCATATACGTGACATCCCTCTCTATCAATCAGACTGGTATGGTTGATCCAAGAATCATACCAAAAACTAGTCTGATTTTCAGAGCAAATAACCCTAGTAATTCTAGGTTTAACCAAGCTCCTCAATCCCAGGAGCATTTTAACCGTCGCCGAGAAGTTGTTATTGATCTTGGGAGACCAGAAATCTCCCTTAGGGAAGTACCTCCCACTGATCCAATCCTTCCAGATAGATTTGACAGAGAGGAATCTCCAGAACAGTTTGTAGGAGGCTGTTTACCTAAGCATAGTAAGCGACCTCAACCCTAAACCCTTCTCTTTCTTGGGCCGGCACAATTCCTCCCAACTGATCGCATGAATTCCTCATTTCCAAAGGAAATTAGTACACATACGTTCTATCTTGTGAATAGTAGCTAAAAGGATCATGATAGCTTGGAGCCAGTACAAGGTAATAACCGAAATGACTATCATGATGAGTTCTATCCGGCTCCCAAACGACAGGATATGAACCTGGCATTTCTTTGTGATGTTTGTGAATAGTAGAAATGTATCAGTAGTTCTGATCGTGGTGTACTATTGCTTAGGAGTAATTTTCGGCGGCAGTAGGTACGATAGTCGTTTCGGTTAGCTTAGGTTTGGTAGGTTTAAGATGCTACATCTAGCGAAGTAACTTGATTAGGAACGGTGGTGGTGGTGTGTGTGGAGAGAGAGAGAGAGAGAGAGAGAGAGAAATAGATGTAAACTCCTACATAACTAATCTGCTGCCTATTGACAGGCTATTTCTTCAGGCCAATGGTTGACATGAAGTACTCTATCGGGGTTTACTTAAGTTCCCATACTTATGAAGGACCACAACTGGGGTTCAACGCCATTTATCCGTGTTTTCGTTTTTGACTCTTTTACATGAAACGTCCAATGGAGGGTATGTTGCTTAATGTGGAAGCAAGCCTTAATATATGTTGGAAACAGTAATACAAACATTCTTTAAATTTCAGATCTCTGTTATAGAATAGGTCTTTTCAGCACCACCCCAGTTTTTATTTTCCTCTGGTTCGTGTGTGACCAAATGGAGCACTGATGAGCATCAAGAAAGCTGCTTAAGGGTGTGCTGCTTCAACAGAAGTTGCGGTAGTTGCAATAGTTGTAATATTTCTGTTATTTTGTTGCAAGTTTCCCATCCCCAACCACACGAAAACTTATATTATAACCAAAATAACTGCAACAACACTTGTAAAGCATTTGTTGCAAGGGGAGCAATGTTATTGTCACATAGTTATTTGCAACATTTGTTGCAATGTTTCTCTCTCCCAGGTAACAGAGTCCCAACTGAATAACATATTAACTTGTCGCAAGAAAATTGACATCCGTACATTCAAATTACAACTATCCAGAGGTTGAGATTTGCAAATACCAACATTACATACAAGTAAGTAAACCGATTTGCAACGTTACTTCCAACAACAAATGTTGCATGTATTCCTATTTATTTGCAACCAAACACCCCCTAAACAACTGACAAAAGCTAATGACCGGTTACCAACCAGATGTGACTCTATCAGGAGTTGTTGGCAAGTTTCTAACTAAGGAACCGAGAACAAGAGAACAGTTCTACAAAATCGCGAGGCTATTTGGCAATTCGCCTACCTTTTTCTTGGTCATGGAGTTGAAGCTCATGCTTCCAAGTTCTCTAGTAAAGAATTTCTAGATTTGTGTTGCATGTTGAAACTCACTATAGACGTGGATAAATAGTACGCGAAATGGAAACTCATTGACTTAATAAGTTTGTAGTCTGGGAATGTGGCTCGCTTCATAATATTGTTTGGAAGGAAATGTAGCAAAACTAATATGAAGTTGACTAAGTATCCACAGTGACGTGACAATATAAAATCTTAGCTCATTGACTCTGCCAGTAATATGTTTTGAAAGAGAAAGGGTGGAGCGGGGGTAGAGAGTTCAGTGAGTAACCGTGTTCCAGATATAAGATAAGAAAGAAAATGTTATAGTGAGTTCATCTCTTTCTCTTAATAAGAAAAAGAGAGAAATGGAATAGCTTCCTACGGGTATTTAAAATATTTTCTTACTTTATCAAGTTACTTATTTGTAGATACCATGGTGTCATCTGCAAAAAAAAAGTATGACTCGTTGATATAACACTACTTTTAGCATTGAATTATTTATATGATGTGTATTTGTGTTGATCTTTTGATTAAACAAAATTTGTGAAGACTTCATAATTTTTACTTCAATTTAAGTTGTAGAAATTGCATCACGATATTAGTCCCATTCAATAGCATTGTCATTCATTTCACTATTTGGCTTATGTGCCATAGAGATGAATACAATTTCTTGTAGCAAATAGTATCATCATATCTTGTTGTCTAGATTTATAGTATAGGGGAACCTGGAGGGTGCTCCTTGTTTGCATGAGCTTAAAATGCATGTCCAAATGGTTGGTCAACCTACTTAGCTGCCTATATTTTATGGCATCACCCTCTCATACTTGTAGCTACCCCGACTTGGAATTTGGCACCAATATAGAGGATTGATGTCATACAACTGTCAAATATTTCATGGAGCTTTCTTATACTCCACAGGGCCGGCCCTGAGCTCATAGGGGATACGAGGCGAACTTTCAAAATGAGGCCCCCATATATAATGTAAAAAAGAATGAAACAAAAGTAAAAAAAAAAATGTCTTCACCAAGATTTGAACTAGGAACCTCTTTTGTGCAAGTTTAACATTATAACAACTACACCACAATTTCTTTGTAATAAAAAAGGCACATGGTACATACTAGTTCTATTTTCGGTACAAAATTATTTATATATTTAAACTGAATTTTTTTTTGGTCCTCCTGGCCCATGGGCCCTGGGCGGTTGCCTTGGCTGCCCTAGGCCAGGGCTGGCCCTGAATTACTCTATAGCCAACCCCATTATCACAGGAGAATGCTTGGATGATGATGATGATGATATTACTCCCATTTGTTAATATTAATTAGATTAGATTTAGGATTATATACTAATTAGACTTATCATGGGATTTATTCTCCTCGAAGGATACATATTTTTTCTCCTACTTCTATACGGATATGAATCCGTTTTCCATCTATATATATATTCATAGTTGTCCATAATTCCATAAAGCAATATAAAATGTAAAAAAGAAGAGGCATAACCAGAAGAATTGTGTAAAATAAGTGAATTTATCAAGTTGAGACATGAATTTGCTATTGCTCTTTTACATCATCCATTAATAAAATCAATATTGTTGATTTGTTTCATGGTATCAGAGCCTAGGATTTATTAATTATGGAATTTTATCTCCCACCTCTTCAACGCATCCTCATCGTCAAGAAAGAGCTATCATCTACAAGGGTTCCGGACTTGGAAGTCTGGCGCTTCCAGACTTCTTGCTCCCGCCGCCGATCTATACAGTATCAACCACCTATAAAGGAAGAGCTAAACATAGTTGTTCCTTCATAGAGTTTCTAAATCATACGAAGGAAGTTTGTGGCCCAAGTCACCGACCGACCGTTCGTGGACTTCAAGCATCATGTCGATCTCACGTGGACAAGCTCTGGCCTCAACTTCTTCAATATGAATTTTTGTCCACTATACATGGTCGACTTAGTTGACTGCTCAAGGTACTGAGGATTTGCCAAACTTCCTCCACTACAAGAAGAAAGTTGCATCAAAGAAGTTTTTCAATATGGTTGCAATTAGATTCAGGTTCGTTAATGAAGATTGTGGTCTTCAAAATACCCCCTAGTTAGCAGTCTTTAAAACTTCAAGTTTTGTTTATATATTGCTTCTTCTTTTCTAAACTTCAAAATACCTCCTAAAAAATGCCTTCATCGGAGCAGTACCGAGATTTTCTTCCGACTTCCACAGATTTTTCGTTGATTTCTTCTCATGATTGGACTGAGTGGGCTGCCTCAGTCCGGACCACTCTACGTGGTTGTCGTTTTCTTGGTCATCTTGATGGTTCTATCCCAAGGCCTCATGAATCCGCCGCTGATGATAAAACAGAGACTCGAAATACTATTCATCTCGTTCAGGATACTTTGGACGAACACGATGAGCGGATCGTTGCTTTCATCATCTCTTCTGTTGATCGGCCACTTCGTCCAGATCTTGAAGACATCCAGTCTGCTGCTTTATTATGGGACCATTTGACTACTCAGTTTGTTCAGTCGAGTGGTGCTCGGGAGTATCAGTTGATCATTCAGGCTTATGCCGCCAGACAGGGGGATCGCATTGTTCAGGAGTTTGCCACACTGATGCGGGGTTACTGGCGTGAGCTACTAAGATTGGAGGGTACTGGTCCTGATTTCGTACGCGTACGCACTTGTCGGGAACGTCGACAGCTTTTTCAGTTTCTCATGATCCTGTGTCTCAAATTTCAGTCCGCAAGCGGTCGGAACATTCAGAATAATACCACTCTAGATGCTGCTATCTCTAAACTTACAGCTGAGGAGACTCGTCTGCGTTCTCTTTCTACTAACATCTCTACACCGACTTCGGGTTCTGAGACTGTTTTTGCTGCTGCTCCGCGCCCTCCGTCTACCACTTTCAAGAAGGCTCGTGCTCCCACTTGTCTTCGTCCTTCATGTACCTATTGCGGGAAGCTTGGTCATTCCGCTACCGCTTGCTATGCTCGTCAGCGGTCTGGTATGATATGTGCTCACTGCCAAAAGTCTGGACAGTCAGTGGATAATTGTTTTCTGCTTCACCCACATTTAAAAACTCAATTTCTCGAACGGATGAAGACAAAGGGTTCCTCCTTGACTCGTTCCCAGTACCTCAAGCTAACATTGTTGGTAGTACTCAGACATCGACAGATATTCAACATCGTCTAATTCAGGTAGTGCTCCAACTCCAGCGTCAGCCTGCCTTCGCTGGCTCCTCTGCATGTGCCTTTTTTGTTTCAACTGGCCGGAATGAAGTTGGAAGCATTCAACAGGGCCCACCACAAGCAACGGGCCCACAATATAGCCAAGTGCCGGCTCAGATGCCCCCTCCTCCCTCTACAGTCATGTATCTTACCCTATTTGGATACATGGCCTACCCAAGTGATTATGCATACCAACAAGGCGTTTATAATCCTCAAATGACATCACATTACTCAATCAGATGTATGGAACAACTTCATCATCTATTGTTGGCCCGCAAGCGTATCTTTATCCCTACATGGAATACATTATGCAAAATCCGAGGGCAGGCTTTCAGTCGCCAATGCAGGCCCATCGTCCAACGTACGTTCAGTATCCTACAGTCCACGCAGAAGGATCTTACGCTCCCTCACTGCCCTACAACTTTCACCTTCAGCCCCCACCGCACGCAAGCCAACCCGTTAACAACGCATATTTCAGTTGTTGAAATGCACTACGTGATTTCAGTTTCTATTGAACAAACTCTTGTTGTTTGACCCACCATGAGTTTGAAGGGGGGTATTAAGATTAATTAGATTAGATTTATGATATATACTAATTAGATTTCGGATTATATTTCTTCTCCTCTAAGGATACATATTTCTTCTCTTACTTCTATACGGATATGAATCTGTTTTTCATCTATATATATTCATAGTTGTATTGCTCTTTTACATCATCCATTAATAAAATCAATAATGTTGATTTGTTTCACCATTTAACAGTGAATTATCTGCTTCATAGATCTCTAGAATTGTAGTTTGCAATTTCAGTGTAGAATCCATTTTTCCATCTGTTTACACAAGTATTGTTTAGAATTTCGGTATAGAATCTATTTATCTATCTAATTGCACAATATTATGTCCTCCTAGCTTATCCCTCTGAATTTCTGTTGTAGATGTTTGTCAAAAGTTGTCATTTTTTAATCCTAAAAAAACTATTATACAAAGCTCCTTCCCATATCCCAGGAGAAAAGTTGACAAAATTTACACGTTGAATTCGGTATATAATTACAGAATCACATACAGTATTTGTTACAACTCCATTGGTTGTCTACTTGTTTTTATTCTAGAGTTCTGCATCTTACAGTACCTGTACTAGAAGCAAAGGTACTCCAAATTAGTGTTGTGAACCGTGTCTGACCCATATGCAGCATGACAAAACATTTCAAATAGGACACCGAACACTGCACCATCTCGATGTCACCATGTCCTTGTCATGTCCTTTTGTATGTGCAATGTAGTGACTGGTAACAATGCACATTATACCTGCTGTGGTCTTGGAAGCAAGGTTTGCATGAACAGTTATCAGATGAGTATCAGTTTTTGTAGTTTCAGAGGACTTCGGTGGTTTTTTATTTAGTTTGGACGGTTTCGATGACAGTTTCAGTATCGGTATCAGCCGGTACTGCAAAAGCTGGAAGGATGTTTCCCCTTTCAAAGGTTTCGGTCTAGTAGTATTTGATTCCATTTTGCTGGTACATGAACAGAAAACCTGTCAATCAACTAAAACCATAATTGCTAGTTAACTAAGAATGAAGGATGAATTTGTAACTGATGTTTGTTATCCAATCGGTGTTCCAATTGCCATTGCAGTTGTTGCTTCATCGTTTATTCCGGAATCATGAGTTTGACATGCTTTGTTTGTCATAGCGTCGTCGACTGTTCCAACACATTTTTTCAGAAGCCATTCTGTCTCAAGTTTAGAGGGTGAAGGCCGATGCATGCAATTGTTGCATGCTTGAACTGGATAGGCACACCAGGAACCGCAAACAACATGGCGAGATCTAAGGCATAGTTTGCAGTATCAACCAATACCGATCCGATACGGCCGATACCGATACGATTTGGCATGTCCCGATCCGATAGCGACCGATATCCGAAACTGACCGATATCGACATCGAGTCTATTTTCCAGTCAATTCGGAGAAAAAAGTTGAACGAAAAGGACGAATCAACAAGAGTGTAAAAACATATTAAGGTTGTAAAAGCATGTAAAAGAAGAAACTTATCTATGACATGTAAACCAATTGGCAATGGTGAGTACTATTTCATTTAATTTTAAAAATGCTAAAAAACAATACTAAAAAATACTTAAATGTCTAAATATAATAAATATACATGTTAATAATTATTTGCTTTCCGATACAAAAAAATTTTGATACTCCGATTTGAAACCACTGATAATATTGATACCTCCGATCTCGATACTCATAGGAATGTTCAGATATCGATTCCGATACTGCGAACCTTGATCTAAGGTTGCTCTAGTCTCGAACATGACAGGTACTCAAGGTATTGTCGTTTCGGTTAGCTTAGGTTTGGTAACTTTAAATGCTACATCTAGCGAAGCGTTCTGAGAACGGTAATGTTCCTTAATTAGGAATGAGATTTGCAGAACACAAATTGTTCGGTTTGAGCAATTTATGGTAACTGTGACATAAATCGGTAGAAGAGGCTTATGTTGTGTGCGTGTGTGCACGCGCGCGCGTTGGGCATGGGGGCGGAGGGGGTGTCGAAAAAATATCATAGTTTGCAGTATTGGCCGATACCGATCCGATACGGCTGATACCGATACAGATTATTGTTTCTCCAAGCATTCAAAATTTTCGAAAATAAATTTTATATCCCAAACTAGACATGGTAATAGATTTTCCATCCTCAATTTCTTATAGAATAAAATTCCGCGTATCAAACACATCATAAGGAATACACTATTCCCATTAATTATTGATATATATTATGGCAAATACAGTAACATAGATGTGAATAATATGTTTCTAGCTGTACTATGGCGTACTCGATGGTTCCTACGAAAATAAAAGAACATCCCAAGCAAAAAAGAGAGTGAAAAATATAACAAGCTTCAAAAAAATAAATGAAGCACCAACCATCTGTTGTCTAGGAACAATTCTTCAGAGAAAAATGGCTTTGGGGCTTAAAAGTGCCACTTTCGTTGCATCTGACCATTGAAAAATGCAGTTTCAGTGTTTGGTTAACACTTGCAACTCCATTGCAAGTGGGGAATATCTGACACAAAACAGGCCATGCCCCCCTCTTTCTTTCGCTTCTCACCTGCAGCAAGAAAGGAGAGGAAGTCAGTGAAGGTGGGTTGGTTTTGCTGCTCCTTTGTTGCGGTCTTGCATGTAGATTTCTCCGTTGGAAATCTACTACTCTCTGGTTACCTCCTCCCGCCATTTCGAGGTGTTTCTTTTCTATTTTCTAGCATCTCTTTTGGAAAAATCTACAGTTTTATGTAGGTTTTGTGAGAAATCTTCAATATGATTTTAGGGGAATAGATTCGATCTATAAAGTATAAACTAGACCTGAGTTTATGTTGAAATATGTTGAAATTTTTAGATCTTTAGGTCTATAAACTAGATCTGTGAGAAATCTTAGATGGAAACAATTTTGGAAGCAATTTCAGATTTTAGTAGATGCTAGGTACTCCTTTTGAAGCCACTTTTTCTATGCGCTGCATATTCTTAAACTTTCCTAGTTATGTTAAATCTCTATTTTTATTTTCTTTTACTTGTCATGCATGTACATGGTTCCTACTGAGTAGAATAAAATTTTAAATAATTTTTTTAATTATGTTGTTCTATAATGTTCTTCTTGTTCATACGAGTATTGTTTCCAACCTGATTTGCTGTACATGGAAACAATTATGAAACTGGTGAGAAGTATAACCACGTTTTTTATATATGCTACCTCTTGATATTCTTGCTACATGGAGACAATTATGTTGTTTTAGTTCTTGTTTTATAATGTTCTTCTTGCATGTGTTCTATAATAAGTTTTCGTAGGATTATTGAGCATGTGTTTAATTTTTTTTTTTTGTTTAATATGATCCTTCCTTTTGTGTTTTGTAGATGGATTTGTCGAATCCTAATGATCCTTTACTTTATGCCGCAATCTCTAGTATAATTACTGTCATAACTATAATTGTGATTCTAATTGAAAACGAGGACAATGACGGACAAGGCATTACAAGTGAAGCAATATCTAAATTGGTGGAACATGTTTCTACAATGGCAAAGGCACTTAGTACGGGGTTGAAGGGGCCCATGATTGAGAAGGTGGGTACTAAATTATTTCTCATAGAAGGGTATGAGCCTAATGTGGTTATGTCAGCCTATGACTATCTTTACAAGAACAATGCCGAAGCAATCAAGTTCATTGGTTTGCCCGAGAGCTTCCAAAAGCAATGGTTAGAGAATTTCAAGCATCAAAACTTCCCTTCATTCCCAAGTTCCCAGGGGAGTAATTTTAGCTTATAAGTATGTTGCTGTAATATTTTCTGGCATCCATCACATGAACTTGATGTAGCTATTTGTGATGAAATGCTTGGCGTTGCCTCATGGTTTGTAATATTTTTTGGAACCTGTTTACATTATCTTGCCTACATCACAATGGCCATACCATTTGTGGTAAACTATGTGGCACTACTATCTAGATGACTGTAATATTTTGAAGCTTGGCAAACTTTTTTATAACTGTTTCTTGATACATATGCAGCTAGTTTCTGTATACATATAACTTGTTAACTGTTTTTGTATACACATGCTGTTAGTTTCTGGAGCATGAACTAGCCTATTGTGATATATATATATATATATATATATATACACTCTTTAAAGGCACTTTCAATTCTTAGACTTTCAATACACTCCTGTAGCCGTTGCTTGGGCTATATGATGTTCTGATACCTTGTGCTACTCAGTGAAGTTGTGCTCTCTGATACTATTCCAAGAAGCCTGGGGAGTACTGATTTATATACGTCTACATGTTGAGTTCCCTTTGATGCTGGCATTGGAAAGTGGCTGTTCCTCTGTCAATCGTGTGTTCTTTCTCTGGATTTTATGGAAGGTCATAGGAAAATGACTTTCTTTCTTTATTTGGTCGTTGTGTGTTGAGTGTTGCAAAGTTCAAAATATAGGTAATGATTGGAATTTCTATTTCTAGGAATTTTTTTTTTTTTTTTTTATAAATGAAAGGGATAATACGTTCCGTGGCTCGATCCACTAATCTTTTGTCACATAATTAGGATCTTATGCCTCTTTCCGGTAATCTTTCCGGTAACCACAAGGGTCACTCGAGTTCGGCATTTCTAGGTTCTTGAGAATGTAGACCTCTCTTGAGTTTCTATTTTTGAAGGTAATCTATTTCCCGCTTTATTTTTTGTTGAAGATTGCTGCAAGGTTATGTATCATAAAGTAGTTTGCAATAATTGGAAGTTGTGTATTCCGCAGGCTTATGTATCACAAAGTTCAAAGTTTAATTCTGTCTCTGGATTTTATGTATCACAAAGCTGATACCTTGAGCTTGTGTTCTTTCTCTGGATTTTATGTATCATAAAGTAGTCTGAAAGCTTATGTATCACAAAATTCAAGTATAATTCTTTTTTTTCTTTTTTCCTTTTGTTTCAAGAATTGAAAGTTGTGTGCAAATTTTGGAATAATTTCATACAGTATTAGGCAGTTAAAAATCCAAAGCTTTGTTGTTTTATCAGAAAATTTACTGTAACAAAATCAATTTATATTAAATTAATGCAAACGAAACAAGTTTGTAAAATTAAAAAAAAAAAGACAAAGTCCCCCAACAGTGTTGGCGGAAAACACAACTGATGTACACGTAGGCAGGAAACAAAATAAAAAAAATTTAAGTGGGGCCCACAAGCCAATTTTAGTCAATACTGTTGGCTGAAATTTGGGAGGGGGGGGTCAATTTCAGCCAAACGGAAATTTGGTGTGGGGGCCCACGGGTTCATTTGATTGGTTCGGTTTGGTTTGGTTGGTTGGTTTATTTTAATTAGTTATATTTTTGTTTTATTTATTTAGTTTTGTTTTGTAATTAGATTTAAGAAAATTTATTTTAACGAAATAAAAATAAAATAAATTAATTGTAAAGAAATATTTTCTAAATTTTTCTTTTTTCTAAATTTAGAAATATTTTCTAAATTAAAAAAAAAAGACAAAGTCCCCCAACATGTGCGAACAAAATATTTCTAAATTTTTCTTTACAATTTATTTATTTTAATTTTATTTCGTTAAAATATATTTTCTTAAATTAAATTCCAAAACTAAACTAAATAAAAAAAAACTAAAACATAACTAATTAAACCAAACTAATAAAATAAACCAAACCAGCCAAACAAAATCCAACCACCCAAACCAACCTGCGGGCCCCACAAGGCAAAATTCCGCCAACACTGCAAATTCAGCCAACAGTGTTAGCGGAATTTTGCCTAGTGGGGTCCACTTTGACCTTTTTGACTACGCGTTCATTTTTTTTGGTTTTCCGCCAACACTGTTGGCGGACTCTGTCTCTATTTCAAAAATATCTAAATTTGTTTCGTCTGCACGAATTTAATATAAATTTATTTCTCTACAGTAAAATTTTTGTTGTTTTATGTGTGATGAGTGTTATTTTAGTCTTTTTAGTGGTAAGCATACCAAAATTTAAAATGGTGATTATATTACGGACATGGGATGATATTCAAACATCGAAAGTCTACATTTTTATTCTAACCTACACTTTTATGTTGTCATCCAAAGAAAATATTTTGTAACTCCTCACTTGCGGGGAACAAAAACTATGTATCCAAACATATTTTAAAAAGTGATATATGTTAAAAGTGTACTGCATTATAACATGTTGAAAGTGATATTTTTACATTTTAGATGAGCTACAGGCATCCAAACAGTCCCAAGGACAATGCCACCGTCCACAAAGTCACAATTTCTCCAAGAAAATGTTAACGTCACCCTAAATATTATAAACCCACATAGACTAAAAGCTCTTTACTTGAATTCTAACGATCAAACAACAAGTGTCGTGATGACAAATACTTTTTTGTTGTCGTAATAAAATATAGTCGTAAGTTCAAGTGTCACAAATTTCTTTCTTGGAGGCAAAATTGATACCAACACCGACTTATTTCTACAACAATTGCATTCTTTGTCTTGTTGTCATCTATATAATTTCAATACCACTTTAAATAACAAATAAATTTAATTTTGCAATCAACAACATCAACTCTTGAGGGTCTAAAGGTAGGCAATGTGTCGGATTCAAATCAAAGATCAAATTTATGTCAAATCAAAAGCCAAATTGATTTTTTTTTTTTTTTGGATTCAGATTAAGATTGGGATAAAATTATTTTCTTTCTATTCGTTACTCGCGATTTACAGATTTTATATTAGACATTTAAAAATAAGTACTTACTTCAAAATATTTGTTAGTTTTTATTTCTCGACAACAATTTAGATGAACATTATATAAAATTAATAAACTATTCAAAAAATTCAATCATAATTTGTTGTGTATGAATCGGTTTGGACTATATTTAAATACTAATCCTAAGAGCATATACTGTGGGGATACTCCAAACACATACTCCAAATTATTAAAAATTGTGTAAATATTTACTTTTGGAGTATCGACACACAATAGTACACTCCAAATAAAGATTCAATATTAATCTTCTCTTTTTCCTCCTTTTTTTTCTCTTTATTTTCTTTCCCTATTTGGTAATATTTTTTCTCTTTATTTTTTTATTTTTTTATTTTTTATTTGGTTACTTTTGGTGGGTACAACAATTAATATAGAAGAGTTATGACACATTTCAAATCTGGAGTATCTCGTAACTTTTTAGCAATTTTTAAGTATGCAACTGAAATATTTGATCTGCTACAAAGAGAGGTTCAGAGAGCTAAGATACTTTGGCGCTATCTAAAAGCGTTCACAATAACCCACGGTCACTGACATGTGGGCTCAGAGAGGTCGTTTGGCAGCACACCCGGATCTTGCCCACCCATATATAAATGCTGTCTCGAACCCTAAAATCCTCCCAAACCCTAATTTCGGCTGCTCATCCATTATCCGCTTCTTCTCGGTCGCTCGATCCCGATCACAGTAATTATCATGGCGTAAGCATTCGAAACCCTTTTTTTTTCCTCATGAGATTCAATTCAGCACATAGTTTTGATTCCAATGATGTGTTGATCAAATCACAAAGTCTCCACTTTTAATGTTAATTTTGTTCAATGAACTATATTGTAGCAGTAGATGTTTGGAATCTGTTTTTTTTTTGTGTGTTGATAGTTAGATGAAGGGTTCTGATGCTATAAAAACTCCTTTTTTTTTCTATGAATGACGGATGTGCTTTAGTGTGTTCGTTTTGATTTGGAAGCTTAGATGTGTCCGTGTTGCGTTGTGCCCGTGTTAGTTAAATGGAAGTGTCCGTTTCGTGCTGTGTCGCATTCGTTTGTGTTCATTTTTGCAGCGCTGAGTAGTTTACATTTCTTGGGTGCGAATAATTCCACAGAAATGTGAGCGGATTAAATATATTGTGTAAAGTGCACATCAGTAACCCTTTTCATAGTCTATGAAGGAATCAAAGTAAAATTTACGAGAACTTTAGATGGATCATATGGTAGAGATCCAATAGGAAAAGAAACTAATTATCAAATTGGAGGGATTTGAGTTCGACATATAACAATGAAGAAAATGAACTATTTAAAAAATAGTGTTTCGCAATAACAAATATGCAAGCAAACCAAGGAAACGTGTATCCTAATATTTTGAGTTCATGAAAAATAGAAACAAAAAACCTTTTCTTATGCCTTGCGTCTCGAGCTCATTCTATTTGAGCGCATGGGTGCGTCTCAGGCGAATGCCTCACAGAGTCACTGTACCTACGGCAACACTGGTAATTGGATTAATGAATAAATTAATATTTTTTAATTCCATTTGTATGTTTTGTTTTAATCAAGTGAGGTGGCAACTGAAAAAACAAATGAACTTTTCATCCGGTAACTTAAGAACAGATGAAATACTAAGACTTAGTCTGCTAACTGTGCTACTTGCTTTGCAGGGACGAGACTATCGCTGTTGAGGCTGCAGCTCCGGCTCTCGGGGAGCCAATGGATCTGATGACCGCACTACAACTCGTCTTGAAGAAGTCTTTGGCGCATGATGGGCTTGTTCGTGGGCTTCATGAGGGTGCCAAGGCCATTGAGAAACATGCGGCACAGTTGTGTGTGCTGGCTGAAAGTTGTGACCAGCCTGACTATGTAAAGTTGGTCAAGGCTCTTTGTGCTGATCACAACGTGCACTTGGTTACTGTCCCAAATGCAAAGACTCTTGGAGAGTGGGCAGGGGTTAGTAAACTGCTTGCTGATATATATTTTTTCATGTGTCCAGTTGCTATACTTTTTAGCAGATCTGTTATGTTTCGTTCTCGTTAACTGTAGTTTATACAATATATCTATGGTTCTAGAGAAAACTTACTTTTATGTAGTGTTCATCTTGGAAGGTACACTCTAAATTTCCTACTTTTTAGTGCCTCATTCGGGGATCAATAACCAAACTTTCTAAGTTTGTTACCACAGAAGCCTTCTTTTTCCAGTCAACTTTAATCTGTTAAGATTTATCTCCTGGTAAAATTTTGCATACTTTTGGAGGTTTATAACAAAATAGTTATGATGCTCTGTATTTTTTGATCTTGGATGTCTCATCAGAGGAATATGGTTGAACATTTATCTTCTAAAGAAACTTATAAAAGAATGTTAATATGTTCAGATTCGTCGAGTGTTCTTGCTATGACATTAATTTTTTTTTTTTCCTTTGAAAGTATTTACCTTGTCCACGAAACCTATAAAAGAACAACTCCTTTAATGCGATCTTTCATGTGGCTTTATATATATATATATATATATATATATATATATATATATATATATATAGGTTTGAAAACGGCTCAAAATGAGCCGTCTAAGAGGTATGTATATCCTCACGAAATTAGAAGGAAAAAAAAAATCCTAAAATCCTTCTAACTACTGTGTATGTAAGAAAAAAATCATAAAATCTTTCTAACTACCGTAACAAATATCGAAGGCCTATAAACATATATATAAAAGAAAATCCTAATTAAAATTTATTCAATATTCTAATTATATTTAAACCACATGTATCCAAAGTTTTTAAAACATGTCTATAACAAATCCTAATTAAAATATATTTAAATTATATTTCAAAAAATTAATATAATTGAAATTCCTATCTAATCTTTTAAATAATATCAGAGGAATCATTTCCTTTTTCTTTTTGGTATGTGCTGACGCACGCGAGTACATATACAGACATCATTGTGCCGTGTCCCCATGAAACATAGGTTTTGATTTACATCATTTAAACTATCTAGAAGCAAAACCAGTTAAACTACCTAGAAGTAAAGCCTAACTCTTCTAGAATGAGTTGCATATGTATTAAGTAGCTACGGAATGCATGCTTGCAGTGTAATTTTCAGATACAAATTATGCAAAGTTAGTTTATAGTATTTAAGGTGATGGAGAATCACATTCAATAATTGGAGTTTCCGTTGGATGCTCCATCATGCATTTCAAGTGGAAGTATTTAGTATTTACATTTCAATACTTCCAAAGAAAATAGAGAGAGAGAGAGAGAGAGACTGGAACAATATGAATATTCATATGGTTTTTAGTTTTAATTCTCTCTCTCTCTCTCTCTCTGTTAAAAGAACTTCTGAAAGGAATCCATCTCCACTATACACACAGTTGACTGAGATTGAATCCTTAATGTGAATCACACAATTCATTTTTATAATTAGCAATTTTAATGACATATATACATTACCCGACTTGCATATATGAAATATGAAAACCCCCCAAGTAGTTTGATACCTGTCTTACATTTTTAACCCACCACCACACACACACACACACACACACACACACACACACACACACACGTAGGGAAAATTCTGTAAGAGTATCATAGGTTTATTACCTTCTTCAGTAAGTTAGTGATAGGTTGATTGTATGTTCCATCGTTGTAGATTTTTTTTACAATATGTTCCCATTTTGTTGCTCTTTTCATCATATTCTAGCACGTACATCTCTAAATTGTCCATCCATGACCACCAAGGGTGTTGTCCACTGGTAGCACCGGTAAGGGAAGGGAGGAGTGGGTGTGGGTTTGAATCCCAGCCTAGGCAAAACTAAATGGGAGGGTCTCGGTGCTAGTAGCCCAGGACAGGGACAGTCATTAATGACTGACCTTATTTTAAAAAAATTGTCAATCCATGTACTTTTTATAACCTTTTTGTATCCATACTATTTTAGTCCTTTTTGCATGTTTTAGGACAGTTGGAAAACTCGTATACTTTCCAGCTACCTGTTCTATGAATGCTCTATTATAGTTTGTTTTTAAATTTAATTTACAATAACTTGGAAATTTGTGTCGTTAAAGATGAGGTTAACTTTTGGAAATTGCATTGGAAACGCTATAATGGTGTTGGTATGCCTTAAGGAGTCAAATCTTTATACAGAGTTATATGGTATAGTTATTTGTAAAATCATATTGATAACCAAGCGCTGTATGCTGGTTATTGTAAGTTCATAGTATTATCGTAGTGTGTGCTCTTCTGGAAACTACCTCATCATGCATTAAGATTTGTTGTTACATTCTACTTTTAAAATTGGCTGGCGCTGGCATCGTTGAGTACTTGATTTACGAATAAAACACACGTTTGTAAATCTGCTGAGAAATTTCTTGATACCCTTTCATTTCAATACATATATATATATTTCATCGTGAACTCTTAATCTGTTCGTTGAGAACATCAATTTCGGATGTATTAGTAACTGTATTTCTATACCTATCTCAACTTAAGACACATTCCAGTATGTACTAGTAACTGTTCATTTATAACATCAGATTCAAACTTTACTTTTACATCATTTAACACTATAAACTGTGTCAGCTTTTGGAATTTCTTTGCTTTCTTGCATTTCAATTTATGTACATTTTATAATGTACTTGTGATCTGTTCATGTAGAACATAAATTCAAACTTGTATAGTTTGACACAATAAACTCTCTCTATTCCCTATCCAATAGTAACTTGCTCTTTTTATAATTTGCTGCAGCTGTGCAAGATCGATTCCGAGGGCAAGGCGAGGAAAGTTGTTGGCTGTGCCTGTGTTGTTGTGAAGGTAGGTGCAGAAAGAGTTTCTGGATATCTTTCCGTTCACCAGTGAGAATGTGTTTGTTTCATAGCTCTAACACATATCCACTGCCTTGATAACTTTGTAGGACTATGGGGAGGAGTCCGAGGGACTTCATATAGTGCAGGAGTACGTGAAATCTCACTAGGAATCTTTTGGTTAATTATTTTAGTTGTCAATGGCTACAAATTTTGGAAACTGTATCAGTGAGGCTGTGGTTGGAGTTTTCATTCATGTTAGTTTACTTGGTTTCTGATTTTCTGTCCTTTGTTTGCCTGCCTTCTCAAAGATGGTTTGAATTTTATTCTCTTTAAATTTGAGTTTGTGAGAAGTTCAAATGTTCCATCTTTAATTGGTAGCTGCATTAGTTATGTTTTCTTGCAAGGAACACAATACTTTGAATGGTAGTAAGATTTTTCTGGATCCTAACTTGTTCCACCTGATTCCAGAAGATCCTCATTTTGAACCTCAACTTTTCAATAGGGCTCTTAGTTTCTTGTCTCGTTTGAGAGGCAGTGAAGATGGACTTTAGGCCTCGTTTGGTTCGGAAATCAATTATTTGTTCTTTCTTTTTTTTTGAAAAATTGTAATTTCTATTAATTTTTCTTATTTGGAAAAGTCCAAAAATTTGGGAGGGAAAGTGAATTCATGGAATTATTTCTATTTTTCTTTTCTTGAAATTAATTTTCTTTCTTGTTTATTTTCTCCTGTCATTCAAACACATAAAAGGAATCAGTTTCCTTTTCCAAGGAATCAGTTTCCTTTCTTGCCCATTATTGCCTTGTCATGACACTTGTGTCTACAATAATGCTAAGTTTACTACCAAATGCTTACAACCCTCACCAAACACCCCCACCCTCTCCCCCCTATGTGGGCCACACTCGGCTTCACCTTTTCCTCCAATGAACGGCTGCCACGTGGCGTTCTTGTCATGTGGCGGCCATCCGGACAACTATCGGGTCCCACCTCTCCCCTCTCCTCTAATGGACGACTGTCACGAGGACGTCACGTGGCGGTTGTAAGAGGGTTGTAGGCATTTGGTTGTAGTCATAGCATAGTCCCTTGTGTCGATATATACTTGAAGCTGATAAAGTGCAGATTTGGCAGAACGAAAATCTCTTATGTATGAGTTTCATCCACGTTTGAAACTTATTTTGGTATCAGTTGGCCCATACACAAGGAGATTCTATTGCCCTGTCTTCCATTTGATATTCAGAACCAAAGAGAGTCAAGGGGGCCTTCTTTTGATGATCCCACTTCACCTTCAGGAGCAGGCGATAATAAACCAGACTGGTACTGGTTCAAAGTCTTGGTCACGTGTCACTGGTTCATTCAAAGTCTTAGTCTCATCTCACTGATGTCAGGTAGGTGATTCTCCAATCGGAGCAATCAAAGGAGGAGTTGTTGTATGCGTTATATTTTCTTTGATTTCTTTGGTGAGAAAACAAAATGTTAATGCAGTTAGTATACTGTAGACAAAAGTAATTTAATTGACGGAGTTAAGCTACATCAAAGATCCACTTCGATTGATTATTGATCTTCTTGGCATAAATCATTTTGGATATAAGTTACTATTGAAATACTTCTGTTGCACTGATGTTTAAGCATAATTTAGAGCAAGAGTAGGTTGCTTAAGAACCTGAGCCACTAGTTATTATTTATGAATATTGAATTTTTTTTCTATAACTAGTTTTTATCTTGTCTTAACTGGCTAGTTTAAGACAACAATGAATTTAAGAGAGAAGAATCAACCTCAAATGTAAAAAAAAAAAATCAAATATAAAATCATATACTAAAATATAAAAAATTGTTGTAAAAAAGTTAAGATATACTTGTCTGAATAATAGTCCAAATCTGTCAAGTTGAGGTTGCGATACAGTTATGGTCCTAGACCTAATTGATCAAAAAAAACTATTAACAGAAATAAATTTTTATTTATTATTATTAAGTTAAATATTAAACTATTTATTTCTCAATTATTAACCTAGGTTATAATTCATAGGTTTTTAGTAATTAACAAATAACTTAAATGATACAAAAAGTTACACACAAGGTTTAAAAAGGGAGGGGAGGGTTTGTTAAGGGAAAAAAATTAGTGGGGAATTGACCCTACTTGCCCTAGCCTAGGTTTGCTCCTGATGACAAGGATATGTTGCCTCCAAGTGCTACTAAGGCCCTTGAATGGGGGTTTCTATCTTCCCTATTTATATGGTAGAAATCATCTTTAGAGAAAAAAAAAAAAAAAAAACCTTCCAACAATGGTTTCTATTCCAATTTTCATCTTTGCGTTGATGTAGGGTGAACAATTTCTATAAGGATTTCTAGTGTGGAAACTTTCATAAAAAATTTCCTATCTCATATTAGTTATAGAAAATTTTCTCTAACGAAAAAAACTTTAATAAAATTAGTCAAAATGAAACTATATTGAAAAAATTAGCCGCGGAAACACATTCCGTCGTCGGAGTTGACGAAAAACTGTGAAGGCAAGATTCTGCCAACTAAGTTGGTAAAAATTTGGCATTACCAAATTTTCGCCAACCTAGTTGGAGGAATCTTGACTTCACTTATTTAAGATGTTGAATAATGGATGGTGAGTGATTAGTAATGCTCAAAGTACATGCACCGGTGAATTTCACATACAGATGTACACCTTTAACTCATTGCAACTATTTCAGTCCCACGAAAAAGAAGTGTTACTATTCATAACATAATACTCGAGATACTATGAAAATTTACGATCTAGCAAGATATTCTACATGCATTCGTAGTCATATAAAAATTAATTACAAAATTAGAGCACCAGTTTTATATGAGCGTTCAGCAAAATGATATAATAGCAGTTCTACTAGAATAGAAGTTCCTATCAAGTTGATTTAACCCCAACCATTAAACCAACCCATCAACCGCTCAACCCATCAAAATCTTGCCTTCACAGTTTTTAGCCAACTCCGATGGCGAAATGTGTCTCCGCGGCTAATTTTTTCAATATAGTTTCATTTTGACTAATTTTATTAAACTTTTTTATTCGTTAGAGAAAATTTTATGTATTAATTAATATTGGACCATACTTTCAACCTAAATTATTAAATTGATTCTTTTATTTTCTGTCATGTAGCATTGAAATTGGGTACCGTTGGAGAGTATATTTTTGTTTGGTGTAATTTCTATGTAAAAATTCTGCCAAATATGATAGAAATTTATTTAAAGTACAATGTCAAGTAGAATAGAAACTTAATTTTAGAAATTCACTTTGGAGATGGCCTAAGAAACTATACCTCTTTTGGGTTTGGTGAAGGAACATAACACAACTCATTAGGTTGAAATGTACAAGTATCTTGATTTTGGGGATTAAGGTTTGCATGTCTTGTACCATTTTTTTTTCCGACTGCAGAAGATATATATGTTTTTTTTCCTTAGATGCATGTGATGGTTCGTGGTGTCCAATGCCTAATCCTTTTCTAAAATCAGTCCTTTTTTAATCCAAGTACTTTGGCCAATTGTTTCTGTGAGACATTGTTCGGTTAAAATGCTGATTTGATAAAATATTTCAGTGTGAGCAGTTGAGACCTCCACTATACCATGTGTCCTAGCATGTGATCCCAACCTCCACTATACCACTACTTCACAATGCTGTACTTTGTCCTCTCTCCTTCAGCGTTGTAAATGAGAAGCAGAGTATTTCCCTTCTCTATGTTCTTTGTGCATTACAAAAGACTGAGTTGAGGGCTTAATAGAGAATGTGGCTACTCATCTGGTCCTATTACCTATAGCCATGACTCTTCCACCAGCAGCGCCCCTGGCGGTGGAGGTTCTGCTGCGGCCGCCGCCGCAACTTCGACTAGCCGGCACCGCCATTTTGGGCAGAGATTGGTAAGCAAACTAAAGAAGAAGACCGAGGTGCTTTGCATGGAAACTAGACCAAATGTCTCTGCGGCATTCGACTTCCACTATGACCCCTTGAGCTACTATCTGAATTTTTATCAGGGAAATGACTCTTCACACTTGATCTATAGCTCCTCGTCGCTGCTGCCAAGTGCACATTAGTTCAGGACAACATTACTAATGTATGCAATGCTCGAGAAAGTATCACAATGAGAGATGTTCATACGAGGAAAAGTTTGCATTTTTTTTTCCACTCTAGGTACAAGGGCTCTTCTTAGTTCTCATCTTATTTGTACTGCTAAAAAAAGATATTTTGATGGCATGTTTGTTTGGAAGGCCAAGTAACAAACAATTGTCCAATGTTACATTTCTCGAACACATCATTTTCAATGTTTGATTTGTTGTAAATGGTAAA
Organism: Iris macrosiphon; assembly: GCA_036927795.1. NCBI lineage: Eukaryota > Viridiplantae > Streptophyta > Magnoliopsida > Asparagales > Iridaceae > Iris > Iris macrosiphon. The sequence goes on along the minus strand of JAYESA010000939.1, from coordinate 8,716 downwards.
ACTGGTACAACAAAAGTTACATCCACTCCCTCAGTCACTAAAGATTAAAAATAACCACAACCACTTACAACAATGTTTACGACACATTTATATCATTTCCTTTCATCCTCTCTTACAACAACAAAAAGCTGCAACCAAATGTCCTAATTAAAAAAAAAAACTACAAATAATGGCTTGTAAATCCAAATATATCATTTACATGCAACCAAACAATATATTTTCAACACTAATAAGTCAACAAATACTATATGGAACATATGTTGCATGGTATGTCCACCAACGGTCAACACAGCCCTAAGATTCAGGGAGGAGACATAAGATCAATAGGAGACACAAGATCAATACTAATACTGCTCCTGTGCATTTAAAATGAAATAAACTGAAAAATAAAAGGTTATAATCTCATGTATTAACTAAGAATTCTCATTAGGAATGTTCTTCGTCATCAACCACTAAAAATATCACCGTAGACTATAACAAAAACAATCTCTAATGATGTCGCTACTACAAATTATTGTATAAGGAAACTCTTAAACTGGGACCGCAAGAGAAGTCTTTTATCGTGATACCAGTCCCTAGTGACAGATGTTGCCGTTGTTCTATGATCCGTTGCTTCCATCACTCCTGGTTCACTAGGCAGTGAAACCGACACTTTTAATCTAAACAAAAGCTACATACAAATAGCCTTCTTCTTTGGGCACTCTTTCCTGATCTTCCTGCTTTGCAGAATATTAGGCAGGTCTCCAAAATACTCCTTCAGCCGGTTATCATCATTGTTTCCATCATACTTGCCTGCAGTTCATTTGAATTAGGGTTCAGTTATCATCCGTGGTTCAAAATCTACTACATGTGCAATGTAATAAAACTGAAGGTTGATACTCAGGATATTGTTGCATGCTATGAAATTATTCTGCTATGCTCGGTAACATACATTCCTCCTAATCGTGATATCTTACCAAATGTTGTGGAAGCTTGCTTCTTTCTTCAAAAGGCGACTAGTTTCAAGTGTATCAAACTTGCAATACAGTATGCATAATCCTTGCACATGTCAATATATATCAGGATGGCATGAGAATTTCATTTCTTTTGTTAAGTTAACAATTGAGTTGTGTTATCTACCAAAAAACATAGCTTTACACACGTCCCAGTTCTGATCACAACCAAACTAACATCCCCATTGAGGCCAATCTACAGAATGGTTCAAGTTTCAGGGGAGGAATTTCCAAATCATATAGGACAAGAATCATGTTGAAGTCTGTTGGCCCAAAAGCCACTATTAATTCTGACACCAACTCCAAATATTAATTCGAGTAACAATTGTAACAATCTATATAGTGTTCAGTGTAGAGTTATAACTCTCCTGCGGTATTTGTCCACAATTACTAGATTTGGTACTACTAGACCCGCCTCATGATCCCGTATTGCTGCTGGAATGGAATCAGTTATATACCAACTATTATGGTAGGTAGACCAAACCAAGTATGTCCTCTGATTGAAATTAATCAAAAACAGGATAGAGCAGATTTAGATGATCAGTTAGCAAATGTTTGGGAAAGGCAAGAGTTTTCCAAATTTGTATGACCGGGGAATGACTACATGTACTTGGCAAAGTACAATTGAGGAATAGTCATGAATCGATTTCATCAGTGTCTTCCCTGACAGCTTCTTCATCATTGTCAGCAAGCTCCTTCTGCTGCCTATGCTGCACGGATACGAAACGACACAATCAGGACACAGCGACATGGACACGATACCTATTTTCATGTCCTAGTGTATTTTGGAGTGTCCGGGTAGTGTCCAATACATGTCCGACACGACCCATATTTTTGGAGTGTTTGTGCTTTCTAGGCTGCCATGAAAGAACCACAGATGCCTTCTTCTCTTTGGTCCTTTCCCAGCCAATAGATGAAAAATGCAGCATGAAGACGTTAACTAGAAGCAGCATCTAACAGACAACTAAATGTTTTGCTAGTACCTAATGTTAGTAAAAATGGTTTACAAGTAAAATGGAAGATTGGGAGTTAATACAAGGCAAGCTATGTTGCACAGACACGATAACAAGACGAAAGTTAGGACACGGTGACGCACCACCTATATTGGTTTTGTCCTAGTATCTTTTGGAGTGTCCGGGTTGTGTCCGATACTTACCAACACTACATGAACCAGATTTCTGGAGTGTCCGTGCTGAAGGCAAGTCACCGTGACAGTTCACGAGAAGTATTAAGAATGGACATTATCGTAGAACAAGAACCAAGGAAAAAGCCATGTGAACACGACAAGGAAAACGCCGTGTGAAAGGAGAAATCTGATTGACAATTGCTGGAAGTTCGAAATAACTTGTGAGTTCTTTGTGGTGCTATGCTCATCAGTTTGGGTCGATGTAAGTAGTTAAATAGGCAGCATAAAGGGCTTCATTTTATAATAAGAGAGATTATTATTATTTATAATAACTCAAGAATACTAATAACTTAAGAATACAGATATAGACCCATAGACTCAATGTGCAACTAAATATGAAAAGATTTTTGACTCGGTCTATAACTATAGGCTAAAGCTTTGACTAGAAATAACCAACCAATCTTAAAATAGACCTAAGCCAGAGTTGAACATACCATATTTTTCTATACCCCCCCCCCCCCCTCCCTCTCCCGCTCCCCTCCCCCTCCCCTCCTCAAGTTGAATATCTTGGGAAATAGGTGCAACTTTGACATACAAGAAAGAAAAAAAAAGAACAAAGTTGTGATCGGTGTTGTTGACGACAAGGGAAGCTGCCAAGAGAGACGGTCAGCTGGCAAAGAGAGATGCAGGTCATCTTGGCAGCAAGAGATGGAGTCAACTTGGCGGCAAGGAGTGCAACCAACTTGGTGGCAGAGGCGACTAGCTTGTAATGCAACCTGGACAGATTTTTAGTCTACTGATGCTAGAGAAGGCCTGCAAATTGAGTTAGAGGTGGCTGGTACAAGAGGCACAGCATGGGCTAAAGTTGGAGGGTGGCCAGCACTGGAGGTGTCCTGAGCCAGAGTTGGAGGTCATGGCTAAAATCGGAATTGGGGGGCAAAAGTGCAAGAAAACTAGCATTGATTGTGGACTGGGTTTTGGTGTTGCAAGAAGAACCTCTCTTTTTCAACTTTATCAAACTACTCTTCTTTTTCCTTTTATTTTTGTTGTTGTTGTTCTTCTTCTTCATCCTCCACCTCTTGACTACTTGTCAAAAAAAATAACAATAATGGTAACACACAACCGGAGAAAACAAAAAATGGAATGGTTACCCATCGTCGATCTATCCTTAGAGAATTATCTATCCTACTCTAATACCACGTTGAGATTCAGAAGGCAGTAACATGAGAGATGGAAGTAGAAGAGGATGGTGGCTAATCCTAATTTGATGAGATAAATAATATCTTTTGGGAATAAGCAACATACTCTCAATAAGAGAGTTTTGGGTTTTTATAATAGCTCAAGAATACAAATTTGAGAAGACTCATAGGTCAAAAATGAAAATATAGACTCATAGTCTTAAATGAAATGATAAGACTCGCACCCAAATAGCCAAATATCTACATAGATCTAAACTTAACATATTCTTCTGCATAATGAAATGTGTAAACTAACGAGCGTATTTCTTGTAACTTAAAACAATCCACATATTTATTTTCAATATGAACATATTTACGAGCTTCTGGCCAATAATTCTCGCTCCACAATTTTTTTTCCATTGTTTCCAAGAACAAAGAAAAGGCTAATTTTAACTTTATACTTCATAGCTATATTTGATGTATAACTCCTATCTTTGATGTATTACTCCTTAAGTTTATAGCTATTTTTGTATGGTTTGTCCAGTTTGACAAAAAAGGAAAATTCCACACATGGTTTTTATTGACTGAGAGAAAGCTTATGATCGAGTTCTAAGGGAGAGAATGTGGTTGGCTTTGAAGAAGAAATAAGTTTCTAGCAGTTATAGTGAGATGGTTAAGGATACGTATGATAGAGTTACGACAACCGTACGAACTATTGGAGGAGATAGCAACCCGTTCCCTGTTACTATTGGCTTGCATCATAGATCACCGTTGGGTCTTTACGTTTTTGCGATAGTTATGATGAAATTACTAAATATATCCAGGAGGAGGTTTCATGGTGTATGATGTTTGCTAATGATATTCTGTTGGTTGATGAGACTAGAGAATGATTAAATGCTAAAATAGAAGTATGTAGAAAGAATTTGCAATTTAAGAGATTTAGGATTAGTAGAACGAAGGCAAAAGTATATAAAATGTAATTTTAACCCGAAGACAAAAAAAAAATGGAGGAGTCAATATAGATGAACAATAGATACCTACGAGTGATAGTTTTCGGTATTTAGGATCAACCATTCATTAAGATAGAGAGGTTGAGAAGGATAACGTGCACATAATTAAAACAATATGATTGAAATGGATGAGAGCTTTTGGAGTACTATGTTACCGCAGGGTACCTCTGAAGTTGACAGAAAAATTCTACGAAACTGTTATAAGACAAGCAATGCTTTGTGGATCAGAGTCTTGTGCAATTAAGAAAAAAAATGTCCAAAAAATTAGTATATCTGAAATGAGAATGCTAAGATGGATAGGTGACAATATATTAAAGGATGGGATAAAAATGAGTACATTCATGGAAAATTAGAGGTGATATCAATTGAGGACAAGATGAATGAACATCAACTTAGGTGGTTTGAATATGAGCAAAAGCATACCCACAAACGATCCCGTAAGGGGCGATAATATATGGAGCCGCTAGGACTAGAGGTAGGCATAGACTAACATGGTTTGAAGTGTTTAAGAAGAAAATGAATCATGTTAGCATTACAGAGGACATGATACTTAACAAAACCGAAATGACAAAGATGATTCAAACAGTTGACCCCAAAAATTTGAGATAGAAACTTTATTCTTGATAAAAACTTTGTTGTTGGTGTATTATCATGTATTACAAAAGGTGAAGCAAAATACTAATTACATAATATGTTGCCTGGATTATCATTATTGCTAGTGTCAAACACTTCTAGACTGATAATGATGAATTTCTTCAAGTATCCTTTAGAATTCATTTCAAAGAATAATCATGAATCCTGCAATCAAAAGCTAAATAATCCAGTATTACTAGTCATGTACTGTCTTAACCTAATTCATTCACCATCTTAGCATTACCTTTATGCATAATTATTGCCACATTCAACGTAAGAGGAGAGATGGCTATAGTAACTGATAATTCCAATTTTCTTAAAGCAATTAAAGGTTTAAATCTCATATACACTTTCACTGAATAATTAATAAAATGTTATGGTAGACTGAAATCTGAAGACACTTGTCAAGTCCCTTTTTCAAGATCTTAGACCCTTTTTTTTCTGATTTTGATTGTCTTTATATGCCTTATATTCACGAGATGTCCTATATAATTCTAATTTTGATATTGCATGTAGGTGTCTATCTATACATCCATATATATTGTCACATTGCCTATTTATATATTTGGGTGTTACAGGACTGGGACACCTTGTATAGGTCTCCAAGCATATACATATATCAATGAGGCTTTGGAAGTTTTTTAATGCACTCCTCAATTGGTATTTATTTTGTAGCATTCGTGGAGAGCAGCAGGTCTATAAGAAAACATTCGTAATGCAAGAAGTTATTGTACTATTAGAAAAAACAAACCAGCTATATAATAAAAACCTTAATTGCTAGTTTTCTGTTGAAACTAGGAAGCACTTATGATACAGGCAAACAGTTGTATGTTATAAGAAAAAACTACAAACAAGCAGGAAGCAAGTACCTAATTATTGACGGAGTAACAACACATGTTGTGATTTAACATTTAAAATGGGAATATATTACATTTTTTCATTTTACAAAATGTTATACTACGACTCCTGTCCTTTGATTACTTATGATATAAAGAAACATTACTGTAGAATATTAACTCTTCTGAGAATAAAAAATAATTTAGTAATCATTTCTACTATGCAAACATCAACTATACTCTTTTACAATTAAGTTTAACTGAAATACTAGGAATCACAATGATAACATGGGTTCAACTGATTATAATTATAAGCCATAAGGAACCCCAAGTCCTCCTTCAATTGAGAATAGTCCTCAAAACCTTCTAGTTCTTTTATATCTTAAAATTCTTTTGTAGGCTTTAGGGAGACCTTTTGTCAGCTTATGATAGAAAATTGGGAATTCTCGAGGAACATTTGACTGCTCAAGTTTAAAGGATTGTGTGAAGATATGTGGTTTTCCATAAAAAAAAATCAACAGATTATGCTACAGTCTAGGGAAAAATTGGAATTCGAGGAAAATTAAGACCTTGGAGAGGAGACCTTAAGGCAAGTATCAAAATTTCCGGAGACACCGTCTCTAGAACTGATTCTCTCCAATCTCATCAAAACTTTCCCACCAACCCAAGAAAACTGATTCGGATATGAAAATTGCGAAAACTCTTGGTTATGTCCGACTTTCTGATGCCTGCCAAATGGTAACTAGATTTCTTGGTTAGATGAACTCCATGTGTTAGAATTTGGCTCAAATTTATCTAAAAGGTTTTGGGTATTTAAATCATAAATAGCATATGATTAGTTTCTTGGTGGATTTCCTGGGTGTTTTGTGAGGATTATGAGAGATTGCAATCTTATTTATCATAATTGATATTTTTTGGCTTTGGGTGTCTATTCTTTTTTTTTTCTTTTTATTCCCCCATCTTTTGTCATAACAAACTGGTATCATTGCGAGGTTCGAGATTCAACACAGTGACCATGCAACTATGATGAGCGACAGAGTTACAAAGACAATGATGGAAAAGGTGAATATGATTATCGTGAGGCTTCAATGACGGCAAATCGTACAAAGTGGAGGATCGAGAAAAAAGAAGAAACAAAGGGTGTCCGAGTTTCGTTGAGGGGTTGTTTGGATGGCGGTAACTCCTCGAAAGTGTGAAAGTGGCACTTGCAGCATGTTGACTTGCAGTGCACTTGCAGCATGTATGACTTGTGTTTGGATAGTCATTTTTGCCCCCCCCTCCCGTAAGTGAGGATAAGTTTCAATGTTTGGATATCATCCCATGAAAGTGATACATAACTTTGTGTCCTGTATCCGTGTCCAGAAAATCAAGTTCGTGTCAGCCGTGTCGGTCTCGGATCCGACCCTGGGTGTCCACATATAATCTACTATCGTATCCATATTTAGTATCATGTGTCCAATATGAAATATAATACAACACAAATTCCTCATGTGTCCGACACAGGAACCACAAACCAAAAACAACCGACACAATCAGCAAACCCTAGCCCTAACCCTAATCGAACATTTTCCTCCGGCAATGTGCTCCGAGAAACTCCTCAAACTGCTTGAGCCGGTCGCTGGAGTCCCACGGTCCGATCTGCCAGCTCCCGGCAGTGCTCGAGCAGGCACCGCCAGATCTGCGAGAGGTGTTCGTCGGCAACAACTCGAGCACTACCCACCGGCGAGATCTACCGCCTTGAATCGTCGTAGCCCTTCCCGGATCTGATCGACCGTACAGGACCGTGGCTGGAGAGGCAACGGCATCGGACGCTGGGGGAATGCAGTGGTGCGCCTCCCAAATATGCATTGTCCAAGCCACATCCGCCTCAAGCCGCCGTTGCCCTTCCCGGAGCGCCGCGTCTCTTTCCGCCACCTCCCTCCGATAGTTCTGTGAGCAGGCGTGAGCAGGCGTCTAACTTGGACAAGAAGGGAAGTCGGAAATGGAGGAGAGGAGTCGAGGGAGAAAAAGGTGGGGTGGGCCGAGGGAGGCGGTGGAGTTTCGAGAGAGAGAGAGAGAGAGACTTGCAGCTCACTCACACCCCCCTTCCAATTTTTTGATGCAACCGGTTGGTGAAAAAATACAGCAGACCGCAACTCATTTTGTCAGAGATAAGACACTTACCACTTAAATGCAGCGTCCAACCAAACGTGGGAACTGTCAACACTTTCATTGGAAAGTAACACTTTCATCCACTTGCAGCGCTAATAATGCAATCCAAACAGCCCCTGAAGGTGGAGTTGTTTGATTTTTTCCGGTTTGGATAATATTTGTTGCTGAGGATGATGATCGGGATTTTGTTGCTGAAGGGGATTTTGTTGCTGAAGGTGATGAGAGAGATTCTGCTATTTATGGAGTTGATGGAGATTCTGTTGTTGATGGCGATGATGAAGATTTTGCTTTTGAGTTTAGTAATTTAATGTTTGTCTATTTTGGTAGGTTTTGGATGATTATGATTTTGATGTTTGGTGATTATGTTGGAAGAATGTGCATGCAAGACGGAGGACTGTACTTGCTTGGAATTCGGCATTGATCTACTATTGGATGTGATTGAACTGAGAGGCATGAATTGTTAAGACTAGGAGTTAGCATTCAGTGGACAATGTCGTGATACAAAGGTGCAATACCAACATATTTTGTTTTGTAGTTCTATTTTTGAGATTTTGGTGATTAGGGATTGGATAAACACATGCCAAGGTAGAGATTGTTAGAATTTGGCTTAAGTTTATCTAAAAGGTTTTTTCTATTTACATCATAAATAGATTAGTATTAGTTTATTGGACGATTATGATTTGTTTTAGGGTTTTGTTTTTAGTCTATGAATATGGGCATCTCTTTAGAGGAAAAAAAAATATGTGAGGGAAAAAAGATGTAGAACTTTTCTGAATGTTTGGTAAGGATT